>CM034540.1:22465258-22484334 GCA_020002185.1 Paraescarpia echinospica
GAAGAACAACAATTTCAAGATTCTTATATCTTAATGTGCATTAAATAAGACAGGTACACAACAAGTACGTAGAATGACCCACATCATTATTGCATGAACAGGGAGGGCAGCTAGTGTAGTGATTAGAACATCCTCCTGGCATGCAAGTGCTCTGAAACCCAAACTGGGCAAGCATGATATTTGGTGTAAAAATCTGGCTCTCAACATTGGGGACTGTGTATCCCTCGTGACTCGGAAATCACATTAATGTCGGTCCCGTCTCAATTTGGGACGCAAAAGAGCTACTGAGGAAAACAAGCATCCTGGCAGTGACCAACCTCAGTGCCAGCATGTAAAGGTTGGTTTGGCGATAATGTTCTGAAAAATGCTGACTAGTTGAATGAGACCTCATAAAACCATTACATTGTAACCACAATAATACAGACTAGTCAGTTAATAGAACGTTGCCGAGCGCTGGAAACAACTAGAACTAGTAGGCTAGCAAGAATTGGCATTCTGTTTTGACAACATTTATTCTAAATCGTTTAATCCTCTTTTTCTTCCATTACACGACCAACAGCAATTTATTTATGATTCTATTGTAGTTTTTTTTAATGAATTGAATTGAATTTTATTTGGCATAAGTAATACAACAGAATACATGTGATAACAATTAACTATTCATGCCAGGTGTAACTGTTCGGTTATTTGTTTGTTTGAACTTCTCATTGTGCCATACATAACCAATGTTGTTTTTATAATGTAGAATGCAATATATTATAGATTTGTATTATCTAAACTTATTATTCCTATTAATTCATTTGTTTTTATACGACAGTAAATACTAGTTGTTTGCTTGTCCTAAGAAAGTTAATAGTATTTTTATTATTTTATTTTCTTCATAAAAATGTTTCTAAGTATACATTCAGATTTATGAACCGTTCAAATGAAATGTTTTTTATTTTTTTTTATTTTCAACATAATACAGAAGAATGTTATTTATCTTAGATACTGTTAAAATACACGAGGTGTTCTATTTGTACATTTTCTTCAAATTCATTGCTACAAACATGATAAACTGCCTTGCGTTTTAGGCTTTAGAAAAGACTGATAGAACCAATGTTGCAACTGACTTGAAGTTTTATGTATATTTATATCTTTGATTTCATTCTTGAACG
Organism: Paraescarpia echinospica; assembly: GCA_020002185.1. Lineage (NCBI taxonomy): Eukaryota > Metazoa > Annelida > Polychaeta > Sabellida > Siboglinidae > Paraescarpia > Paraescarpia echinospica. The sequence continues at coordinate 22,466,416 of CM034540.1, forward strand.
TAACAATAGCTCTGTAATGTAATTTATTTCTGTAAACAACGCTCGATGATGTTATTTTTTTGTTTTTGCGTTGAATAATAATTATTATGTCTGCATATCCAAAAAAGGTATTTTTACTATTAGCTTTTAATTTTCATTTCATAACATACATTGACGACATGTACCTCATTCAGATTTACGTACTCTTATAATCAGAAGTATGCTTTCTCCAACGTAATATTGTTCTCATTATACAGGAGAATGCATTTTATTCTCTACTGCTAAATGAGGTGTTTTATTTGCACATTTTCGAGGTATTCGTTGTTTCTAACATAATCAGTTCTTTGCGTTGTTATCTTGGATATATTGATGGGATGAATGATTCAGTTGACTTGAAGTGTGGGTAATGTATACATAATTGATGTTTTTCTTAAACGTAACAAAACTCTTTAAGGGTTGCATGCACAACTAGTTATGAATCGGGGATTATTATCACTTAGCCGATCATTTTGGAATATTTCATATAATTTATGGTACACCTCATCCACAAAAATCAGTATATAGGCAGGTACAACAGTTGACCCCAAAAAACATTGCATCATTTAGAAATCTATTAGATATGGCTAATTACTCAACTGTACTATCCACTGCCGATGCAAATGAAGCTTATGATAATTTTATGATAATATACAAATCACTTTTTGAAATATCTTGTCCAATTAAATCTGTGAAAGTTAAAAAAAATACATTAAACGAGAACCATGTATTACTTCAGGCATATTGACTTCATCTCTAAATAAATCAAAGTTAAACAAACCTAATCCAGAAATCATCAACAAATATAGAGATTATTGTCTTTAATAAGATTAAACAAGCAGCAAAAAGTGCTTATTATACAGAAATGCTAGATGAACGTAAGCACAATATCAAAGAAACATGGGCTGTACTGCGACAAGCAATACATAAACAAAAAGAATTCCCCAAACTACCTGAAACCTTCATCATAAACGGACAAGAGAATACAAATATAATACAAATATAGAACAATTTAATAATTTTTTCGTTGGAATAGGTAAATCGATAAACAACTCAATAGCTCTTTCTGTTAAGCAATTTGAAACACACCTAAGAGGAAACTATCCCGTAATTTTTTTTCATGCAACCAAAGCAGGCAATAGAAATATAAATATTTGTACGAAAACTTAAAACTAAATGCACTGAAGGTTTCAATGGTCTATCCACTAAACTACTGCAAGCGACAATACATGAAGTAGCCACTCCGCTTGAGCATATACTAAACAATTCCTTTGTCATGGGAATTGTTCCTGAAAACTTAAAAACTGCAAAAGTCATTCCCGTCTTCAAATCAGGTAACAATATAAACTGTTCAACAATTATAGACCTATAAGTATTCTACCTGCGATTTCTAAAATAATGGAAAAAATTGTATGCAATAGATTAATAATGTTCTTACAAAAAATATAACATATTGTATAAACACCAATATGGGTTTCGTGCAAAACATTCCACTATTCAACCAATACTGCATCTGCTCAAAGATATTGCAGATGCAAATGATAAAATAACAAAAGATCTTACATTGGCTGTGTTTCTGGACCTGTCAAAGGCATTCGATACAATAAACCATGATATATTACTGTACAAATTAAACTTTTATGGAATTCGGGGAATAAGCAACAAATAGTTTGCAAGTTATTTATCAAATTGAAAACAATATACTGAGATACACAAATGTCAATCATCTCCAAAAAACATAATACGTGGAGTGCCCCAAGGATCCATATTTCGACCAATCTTATTTTTAATTTATATCAAAGATATAACTAACTCTACGTCTCTGAATTTATTATCTTTTGCAGATGACACAACTGTATACCAATCAGGTCCTCATATTAATACTTTAATTGACAGCATAAACAAAGAATTAATACATTTGTACGATTGGCTTTGTGCCAATAAATTGTCATTAAATATAAAAAAGACAAACTTTTGCATATTTAGTCCACTGAAGAGCAAATACCAGGTAAATAACCGTATTAAAATAAACAGTGAAATTATTAATCATGTTGGAAACGGATGACAAAGAAGAATCAGTGAAGTTCTTAGAAATACATATTGATAAACATTTAACATGGAAAAAACATATCAACATAATCAGTTCTAAAATATCTAGAGCCATTTTTGCAATTAATACAATGAAACATTTTTTGCCACACAATTCTTTAAAAACTGTCTATTATACATTTATTCAAAATCACTTAACTTACGGTGTACAAGCATGGGGCAATGGAAATATCATAAGAAAGATATATATTTTATAAAAACGGGCTAATTAACAAAAAAAGATATAAAAGTCACACCGATCCTATCGTCAAATCTGAAAATATACTTAAAATCACTGATATTCACAGGTTGCATGTCTCACTATTTATATATGATTATCACCATAATATACTGCCTAAATCCTTCAAAGGTTATATACCAAAAAAGAATCTAGCCACTAACACCAGAATTACTAGACAACGTAACCTCTTATATACAGAGAAGCCCAGAACACATTTTTCATCTAAATTACCTAAACACCATTTTATAAAACTATGGAATAATCTCGATTATAAAATACAAAACATCAAATCCAGACAAAAATTCAAATTGTTACTATCCAATCAATATCTAAACAACTATCTTAGCCACGTGCATTGCCTAAATCCCAGATGTGCGGAGTGCAATTAACTATTTGTTTACTTTTTATATCTATGATTGGTTCCACACAAATTTCTTATCATTGTTTTCTAACAGTAATTTCCTACACTAATTCGTTTCCTTCTCCATCGCATCCCCAGTCCGTTGTCACACAGAAGATATCATACACTCGTGATAATCATATACATATGTGTAAATATAATTTGAAATATATGTTTATGGGGTCACAGGAAGACGGCGTATAACATGCCATGTGACCACCAAGCAACAAAACTTAAATTTGTAAACGGTTGTTTTGTGTATGTATACTGTTATGTTGTTGTTGTTGCAAAATAAATTGATTTGATTTATTTATTTGCCAGGATGCCAGTAATAATTAGAGTACTTGAGGCAACTGGATGCCCTAAATGCTGCATGTTTTACATGTCTTTGTTAATTATGTCTACAATACACGGTTGTTAATCATTTGAAACAGTGCACATAGTTTACTATAAAATAATAATGTTAAATTGTATAACAAAATGAGAACAGTCCAGTGAACAATGTTATTTGATTAACTGCTAAAAAGCAAAAATATAAAATAAATCAATAAAAATATGTGACATGATATATAAGGTAAATTAATACCAATAAGATGTGTAATAATTAAGAAAAAAATTAAATTATGAATTATCATTATGAATTATCTTTGGTGAACTAACAAGAGTAACAATTTCTTATTTCACACACCTCTGAATATGTGCTGATAATGACTTTTTCAGGTTGTGCCTTTTAATCATAGGTATCTGAAGCACATTCTAGACATGGCACATTATATTGTGCAGCTTGTAAGAGAAACCCTGTTTATTACTTCAGCTCTAATTTCACCTAAGTTAATATTATTGTTCTGCCTGGTACCATGACTATGTATTTCATTATTTCTTGAGACAGATATCACTGTACCATGCAAGTAGGCCATTATATTATTACAGGGGAGGTTGTATCAAGGTGTTGTATATCTTTTTTAATGTGCTGACTGAATGAGTGGTTTGATTTTATTTGTTATGGCTAATATTTGTAAAATTTTCATTAGTATTTTTTCCAGTTTAGGTTTGTCAATCCAGACACCTGGAAACTTAAAATGCGCAACATTTTCCACTGACCAAGTAGCACAATCTCTTTGTTGTGCTGTTGAATTTGGCTGTTTTTAAATGACGCATTTAGTTTTGTCTGTATTAAGCGATAGTTTGTTGGCCTTAATCCATTGAGAAGTCTTTACCAACTTCATATTAAAGGGAATAAAAATGAAGCTATAAACGCATTTATAGATCAGTCATTCGACGACTTTGGAAAAGGCTGATAATAATGAGATGGGCCTGTAGTTTGTAAACAAACTGGCATCCCCCGATTTGTACAGAGTTATGACTTTTGGCAATTTTTATGTTATTGGGGAATGTACCAGACCATATCATAGAATTGAAATTTCGGTCATGGGCACAGCAATATTTTCCACACACTGTTTCATCAATTGAGTTGATATGTTATCATATCCAGCACATGTTTTTGATTTCAATAGACTAATAATTACAGATTCACAATATAGTTGACACCTGAAACAACCAAATGTCAACCATTAGAAGAGTTGACGTAGTTCCGCTATACACAAGAAAGAAATCTGTATTTGATTGAATCATTCTAGTGTCATCAGCATATAGTAGAACATACATTTTCTACATCATCATCCCTAAGGTTGTTGTAAATTTCACCAGCTGCCATGTCAAGTCCGTTATAATTGTGACTGACAGTGTTCAAAATGATTCAGGTAAATAGCAAATAACAAAGGACACAAGTTTTCTCCTTACCATACCTCTACACATGAGAAGAAGGCTGACACAGCCTGGCCCTGATTTATACATGATTTAGCATTTTTGTATATGTTGTATACAACTTTCAACACAATACCATTAATACCGCATGAAATTATCTTAGACCACAGGAGGACCGGTTTACTAAATCAAATGCTTTCTTAGAATCGATGAAGGCACAATAAAGCCTTTTGCGTCGAGACAAATACAATTCAACCAATACCCCTATTTGAACACTGCCTGTTCTTCCACCTATTACATTCGCTTTGTTTAGGTATGTGGTCAGTCTGGTGTTCTGAACAATCACTAAGAATTAATGAACACTTGTGCAGAATGTCACCCACTTGGCAGGTTTAATTGATCTGTTCAGCAATGAGGACACTGCTTAGGCCTCACTCTGGACACTGTCACTCACAGTGTTGTGTATTGTCTTAGTTGGTGCATTGAGCTAATCTACTTGACCATGAATCAGTGGCTCTGGTTGTGTATTACACCCAGCTGTGGAGCTAAAATTCTCAGCCTGCTATTGTTTGATTGAAACTGTGACTAATGTGTAATTGGTCACTGGCAGTAGCTTGTGTCAACAGGCAGCATTAAGCCACTAGACTCCTGTTAAACTGGACAGTTGCCTGTACATTTTAAACTGTGTCAAACAGTGAGTCTACCGTTTGCTCTCAAATAATCTTTCCTCTTAGTTTTACACATGAAGACATAATCTGGCATAACTTGATAAGTCTTTGTAGCAGCACATTTGTACTTCCAGTGTATCATTGCAACATAACATACATATTACATACTGTGTGCCACATTTGAATGTTGTGCATGTAATATTTCCATGCAATCCATTTGCATATATAATGTAAAACTTCAACAGCCGTTTTCTTCATTTTCACTTTTTGATCCCTACCATGTTCAATGCTCCATAACTTTGCCAATTTTTGTAGCAGTCATATTTTTTGAAACCGTGTAAAGCACCCTACCAAACCTTTACAAGGATGTAAGAAAACAATGTTACAATTTTTCCGACTTATCACTCATTTGGTCAGCCGGGGTCACATATATCACACGTATTAGTCCAAAGGACTTCAGGGCCACTTGGCCCAATTTTTAGTGATATTAATTTGTTCTGCACATGTGGTTTCTTCCATAACAAAACTATTTCATAATTGATTATGCATATAATCTTTATTAATATTTGAAAAGTTTATTTTATTTAGCGTAGGGCCAATACTTACAAAATGTTTGTTACATGCGTTGGCTATTTCTGTTATATCATTAAGTATGTGGTTGTTGATTTGAAATGCTGAACTCTAACAGTAAATTTTGTTTAGCATGGAGATGCAGTATGTTTCTAATGTTAGACCATGTTTTTGATGTAATTTTTAGATTCAATAAATTGATCGTTCCAATACTGGAAGTTAGCATTACATATTACTCTATTCAGTATGTTTCTGTAGTGTTTATATTGTTGGTCAATATTATGAAAATTTGTGGACAGTTTTGATTGAATACGTTTTCTACTTAAATGATCACGAGTATGTATTGACTTTAATATAGCTTGTGTTATCCAGGGATCTTGTATGTGTTTATATTTGTTTAGTTTTATTGACTGTTCAGGATGTGTTCTTCAAGTAGGTTATTACATTTGTCAACATCCATAGTCTATGCATCATCTGGGTAGTCATTTTACAGGTATTTACTAAGCTATCCCAATTTGTTGAGAACAGAGTATGTTTCAACCTGTCTGTATAAAAAGTAACAACTGGTAACAGAAGCGCCACTACTCAGCTTCTACGATCCTGAGTCAGATATGGTGATACAGTGCGACGCCAGTGAAAAAGGACTTGGCGCAGCTCTTCTACAGCATGGGAAACCTGTCGCGTTCGCAAGTCGCGCGCTTACGGACGTCGAAACTCGCTACGCGCAAATTGAGAAGGAGATGCTGGCAATCGTCTTTTCACTGCAGAAGTTCAACCAATACACCTTTGGCAGACACACAACTGTCCACAGCGATCACAAGCCTCTGGAGACCATTGTGAAGAAACCTCTTGCCAAGGCACCCTGACGTCTGCAGGGAATGCTACTGAGAGTTCAACCATATGACATCGAGGTCATCTACTGCAAAGGAAAAGAAATGCACATTGCTGACATGCTCTCCCGTGCGTATCTGCCAAACGACGGCTGTAGCCAAGCAGAATTGGAACAAGTGAACATGGTGTCCTTCCTTCCAATCCGCCCCGAACGACTACAGCAGATACGGAACGCCACAGAACAAGATGAAGTATCGCAGCAACTCTCCAAGGTCATACTCCAAGGATGGCCTGATGACAGAAGTCAGCTGCATACAGTTCTGCATCCGTACTTCCACGTGAGAGATTAAATGTCCATGCAAGATGGCATCATCTTCAAAGGAGAACGTACTCTGATTCCACGTAGCCTGAGATTTGAAATCAAAAAGGCGATCCACTCCTCACACGTCGGAATAGATGGCCGTTTACGAAGGGCAAGAGAATGCGTGTTCTGGCCGGGCATGTCAGCCGACATCAGAGAGTACATCTCCACATGTGAGACTTGTCGCAAATGCGAAATCGACCAGCCAAGAGAATCACTCATGCAGCACGACGTCCCTGACCGACCATGGCAAAAAGTCGGGACAGATATCTTCTCGTTCGAAGGCAAGTCTTACCTAGTCACAGTTGACTACTTCTCAATTTTTGGGAAATTGATCGTCTTGAAGACACGACCACGACAACAGTCATTCGCAAGCTGAAGGGTCACTTCGCCAGATACGGCATACCTTGTCATGTTGTCTCAGATCCAGGTCCTCAGTTCACAGCATCGACGTTTCACGACTTGCTAACGGCAAGGCAGAGTCCGCTGTGAAATCTGCCAAGCGACTGATGAGAAAAAACAAAGACACGAACACTGATGAATTTCTGGCACTGTTAGACGTTCGCAACACGCCCACACAAGGTGTTGGAAGCAGCCCGGTCCAGCGGCTCATGAACCGACGAACGAGGACGTTGCTTCCGATGACGAGCGAACTGCTTAAACCGCGCTCCGCGACAGCAACTGAAGTCGATAAGAGACGTCTGCAGCTTAACCAAGCCAAACAGAAGACACACTACAACAGATCTGCTCATGATCTTCCCGTTCTGGAGGAGGGAGATACTGTGCGGATGAGACCATTCGTTCAGGGTAGTCGTGTCTGGAGGAAAGCTGTCGTCAACAGACGTCTAGACGAAAGGTCGTACGAGGTCGAGACAGGCGACGGGGTATACAGACGCAACCGCGTGCAGCTGAGGAAGTCGGCTGAACCTCCGCTGTAAGTCCGCGCACCGCTCGTCGACGACATCATCAACCCTCAACGAGATGTGGATGCGGAAGACGTTACGCCAATCGAGATGTCGACAACGGTCGCCGAAGCCGCATCTACGCCGATCCGTCGAGACGTCCGTCCGCAGATCGTAACATCGAGATCGCGTCGTCAGGTGAAATCATCGGACAACCTCAAAGTCCTCATCAAGGCCAGGCCACCAGACGAAGCTTCTAGCGATCGACTTCAATCTGACCATGCCCAGATGCATCACATGCAGTTCTCGTAGTATCTGTTCTCTGAACACTGCTGGAATGACTACTCTCCTCCCCCAGAGAAGACAGCCATCTTGCAACGACAATTCATCTTTTCTGCATCGATATGCATTCACCGATTCATCGGTTGAGTTTGGTCAGCCTCGCAGTGTGAATTCATAGACCTTGACCAACGTAGGATCCTTTCTGGTAGCCCCTGCAATCATGTTAGCCGTTACTGGAAGTTCGACCACCGACAACATGCTGACTGCTGCCACCGTTTCATCCTTGACACCCAGACCTATGGTGCAGAAGCGACCAGCAGCTCCTACAAACGTGACATGAATGATGCAATGAAAGTTCGTCACCGGCACGACCAGAAGAAAACTGACAGGTCTGAGATGTGCTTCTACTGTGGCAAGAGGGGACACGAAAACCGCGCCCATACCAAGGTCAGGAGAAAGGAGTGCCCGGCCTACGGTCACAAATGCAAACACTGTGATAAAGAACACCACTTTGATAACATGTGCAGAGACAAAAACAAACGGACACTCGAGACGACAGCAAAGCCACCTGGTGAGTACGAAGGTGCCGTATTCGAATCCCTCTGCGCAAGCCTCGATCAACGCAGTGGTCGCAGAACCATAGCCCTGGACCATCATCTCTACAACCAGCTCTCTGATACATGGGTAAAGCGAACTTCGAAACCCCAGCCGTTCATTGACCTGACTGTGAGAGCCCTCGGCGAAGACTACAGGCACCTCGGCTTTGATCTCACATCCACACCTGGGACAGCTGTCGTACTTTGTATGGCCGACACAGGCTGCCAGAGGTGCTTGGCTAGTACCAAGGTCATTGGTCGACTCGGTCTAAAGAACAGCGACCTCATCCCGGTTACATTGAAGATGCATGCTGCCAACAGCAAAGGTATCACCATCCTTGGCGCAGCCATCCTACGATTCTCCGGCACGTCAGTCTCAGTATGATCACTGTCACCTTCCCTACGATCGGTGAGGTCAATTGGAACCAGACAGTTAATGCCACAAATGACATCCACCCAACACGGGATGATAATGACAGCGACTTAGCCACTGAGTGTTACTGCCCACGTCGCCAGCTGCCACCACCCCCACCGTCAGACCTACCGTTCCCGGCGACAGAGGAGAACCGCGATAAACTCTGACAGTATACTTACTCAACCTCTATGGGTCAAGCACCTTTAACACGTGCGAACATCAACCACTACCCATGATGGAGGGGCCTCCGCTGCAACTCATGGTGGATCCAGACGCTAAGCCCGTTGCGGTACATATTCCAGTTCCGGTCCCCATCTACTGGCAAAATGACGTGAAGGCAGGACTAGATAGAGATGTCAGACTAGGCGTCATCGAATCGGTACCAGTGGGTGAACCAGTGACATGGTGCCACCGTATGGTCGGGTACGCGAAGAGAAACGGCAAACCAAGGCGCCCAATCGAGATGCAGCCACTGATACACGAGAAACCCACCACACACAGTCACCATTCCACCAAGCGAGATCCGTACCACCCGGGACAATAAAAACCGTATTTGATGCGTGGAACGTCTACCACAGTGTTCCTCTCCGTGACGAAGCAAACACTTAACTTCATCACCCCCTGGGACAGATACCGTTATCGCACCGCTATACAGGGCTACATTGTATCTGGCGACGGCTATTCCAGACGGTTCGATGAGATCGTCTCAGATGTCCCAAACAAAACTAAGTGCATCGACGACACACTCCTCTGGGCCGACAACCTGAAGAAACGCTTCTTCCAGGCATGCAACTGGCTGGATATATGTGGCAGGAACGGGATAACCCTCAATCCTGATAAATTCATATTTGACCAGGAGACGGTCGTGTTCGCTGGATTTGAAATCACACCAGACAGCGTTCGACCCTGCAACGAGTTCCTTCAGGCAATCATGGACTTCCCAACACCACGTAACATCACTGACATTCGCTCCTGGTTCGGACTGATCAACCTGGTATCGTACACCTTTAGCATGACTGAGCGACTGCTCCCCTTTCGTGACTTCCTCAAGCCGGGCACTCCCTTCCACTGGGATGACCATCTCAGCGAGCTCCTCGAAGAATCTAAGCGGGTGATTGTAAGTGAGATAGAGGAGGGTGTCCGGGTCTTTGACAAAACCAAGCCAATCTGTCTCGCCACAGACTGGTCTAAGGTCGGGATAGGATTTTGGCTCTTTCAGAAACACTGTAACTGCCCGAAGACCGAACTGTTCTGCTGCCCAACAGGTTGGAGGATAACGCTCGTTGGCAGCCGCTTCACACACTCTGCTGAATCTCGCTATGTCACAGTGGAGGGGGAAGCCTTAGCTGTTGCAGATGCCCTGGACAAGGCTCGATACTACGTCCTAGGATGCAAGGATCTCATCTTCGCGGTGGACCCCAAGCCACTGCTCAAGCTGTTCAGAGACCGGTCATGCGATGATATATCCAACACTCGACTCAGAAACCTTAAGGAAAAACCCTGATATATAAATTCCGCATGATCTATGTACCGGGTGTAAAACACTGAGCTGCCGATCATCACATATCAAACATTAGTTCCTGGTGCTCTATAGATACTACTAACAATTATATTGTGTTTCTTTTTTATACACAATTCTACCATGACACATTCTAAAATGTCATCAATCACTACAGACATAGTATCTATAACCTTAAATGGAATGGAATATTTTACATAGATATAGCTACTCCACCACCTTTCTTATTTTTTCTAGTTCTATGTATAATTCTATATCCAGCCAGTAACATATTGGAACAATCGTCAGATTCTAACCATGTCTCAGATATCGCAATAATATAGAACGGTATTTTTATTTCATATACATAATCTCTAATTTTATCAAAATTAGTGATAAGGCTTCTGGCATTAAAGTGAATGAACGACAAGCCTGTCCTCATCGTTTAATTCTTAAGAAATGTTTCTTCAGTGTAGTAGACACATTTTATATAAATATTGCTATGAAAGTTATTGTTTGGATCAATTTCATTTTCGAAATCACAACGGTTGTATTCCGAAATGTTAAAGGATTTCAAATTGAAAGTTGAACATTGCTCATATAAATGGTACATATTAGCATCCAGTTCAGTGTGAATATATTTTAGCTCATCATCGTTAATGTCATAAAAAGGAAGAACCTTGGTACATCCGTTGCAATAAAAGTAGAATATGTTTATACCTACGTTTGATAGCTGATTTTTTTAAACTATACAAGTATACTGCTGTCTGCATTGAAGAGACTGCATAACTGAGTATTGGTTTGATGTGGTTATGTTGCTTGAGAATAGACATCTGGAATAGTTTGGGAGCCCACAGCAAGAGCAAAACCATAGGACACTGTTGTGTTTTAATTGTTCATATGTGGAATAATTTATTTGGATACACGATATCGAGGTGTGGTACCAGCAGTCACGTTCGTCACACTGGATGGCATGGTGGTGTTCGTGTACCTCATGACTGCAGGTGCCACACGGAGTGGAGGTTGACATGGGGCCAGGGTTTAGATGAAGGTCCCCTGCTTGGACTTGTCTACAAATATACAATAATAGGACAGGCTGTGAGATTTAGTTGGAACATCGATCATGTTTTTCTTTGTAACTGGGGCAGAATAATCCCCTCTGTTAGTGCATGATGCTTGAAGGGATAGTCTACCCCAAATGATTGCATCCATTTTGCTTCACTATATATACATTGACACACGGAAGTAGTGAATAAGGAAATGACAATACGTAACTCAGCAGGTGTATGTGCTCCCATGTCGATTTTAGCTGACCTAAGGACATTTTCCATGATGTACTTCCGTTTCCTGTTTTCCCATAATGCATCACTTCCTGTCACGTGACTTGAGAAAAGCGATACGTAAATCAGCAGGTGCATGTGCTCCCATGTTGATTTTAGCTGACCTAAGGACATTTTCTATGATGTACTTCCGGTTCCTGTCACGTGACCTTCCCTTAGCGGAAAGAAGTGCACCTGTAGCGCCATCTAGCGACTCGGGCGGGTAGGACGGGCGGGCAGGCGGGTAGAACGGGCGGGCAAGTGCCTCCGGTGACGGAGGGGTGTGTGTGTGTGTATGAATGCGCGTGTATGAAATAACGAACGGTGTGTGTGTGTGTGTGTGTGTGTGTGTGTGTGTGTGTGTGTGTGTGTGTGTGTGTGTGTGTGTGTGTGTGTGTGTGTGTGTGTGTGTGTGTGTGTGTGAATAATGTTTATAAACCGTGTATATAAGATATATGAAACTTTAAAATAGCGTTGCTAGGCAACCACAACTTATTTTGAGCGCGTGGACGGATGAAGGGAAGTCAGTCAGACCAGAACTAGGTCAGAAATAGCTCGTCTATGAATAGGAATTAAAACTGCACACATAAACGAAATCTTGAAAACAGCCAACTATGCAACATCCTGTTAACGAAGTGTCTTGTGACCACTCACGTGCAATCCGAGACACTGGAGTCACTGCTTGTCATACACCAGGTATCATCGTCATCAGTATCATGTGGAATAGATATGATTAAAGGCTAATTGACGTAGACTGAGTCTGCTGATATATATATCACTCTGGGAGGGGGCACCCATGGGAAAATTCTAAGATGGCGCCCATCTCCACGTGACCTACCCCCTGGAGGAAAGAAGTGTAAGCAGTAAGGAGGTAAAGAAAAGCACAAGAAGAGACAAGACAAGCTGAAGCACAGTACACACTAGATGAGAAGGAGGTAAAGAAAAACACCAGAAGAGATAAGACAAGCTCAAGCACAGTACACACTAGCTGAGAAGGAGGTAAAGAAAGCCACCAAAAGAGATTAGAAAAGCTCAAGCACAGAAGGGAGACAGAGGATGATAGGAAGGCAGAGAAGGCGAGGAAAGAGAGGAGAGCGAGACAGAGGAGGATAGGAAGGCAGAGGAGGCGAGGAAAGAGAGGAGAGGGAAACAGAGGAGGATAGGAAGGCAGAGAAGGCGAGGAAAGAGAGGAGAGGGAGACAGAGGAGGATAGGAAGGCAGAGAAGGCGATGAAAGAGAGGAGAGGGAGACAGAGGAGGATATGAAGGCAGAGAAGGCGAGGAGAGAGAGGAGAAGGAGATAGAGGAGGATAGGAAGGCAGAGAAGGCGAGGAGAGAGAGGAGAGGGAGACAGAGGAGGATAGGAAGGCAGAGAAGGCGAGGAAATACTTGGGAGGTCAATCGTATGTCAAGCGATAAAATACAAAGTTTGCAGCACTTACTTGTTGGAAACATATAATATTCATCTTGTCCTCGGGACATGCCTTGTCGTGAGCGCTCGCCATCTTCAGCAGTCGGAGTGAAGTTGCGTTGTTCGAAGTCGGTAGAAAGTAATATGCTCCCCTAGAGTTTTGTTAGGTTTATATACACAAACCCGATAGAGGCGTTAAGTCTTTTCAATCACGAGACTGTACAAACAATGGAGTCACGAGTTGAACTCCGCTCTCTGCCCATACTCGTTAGCGGGTGCAGTATGAGATAAGCCGCGTGACTCGACACTCACGAGAAGCCACTACGCTACGTCCATCCATACACGTGTTCCAACTTCCAACAGTTTACTTACCACAATTCTCATTCTTCAAACTGTCATATACATCTTGTGTCACAGGTGCTCGTTAGCGGGTGCATTCCGTATATGGTCTAGCTTGTTACATGTTTGCCTTCCATACATGGTCTAGCTTGTTACATGTCTGCCTTCCATACATGGTCTAGCTTGTTACATGTCTGCCTTCCATACATGGTCTAGCTTGTTACGTGTTTGCCTTCCATACATGGTCTAGATTGTTACATGTCTGCCTTCCATACATGGTCTAGCTTGTTACGTGTTTGCCTTCCATACATGGTCTAGCTTGTTACATGTCTGCCTTCCATACATGGTCTAGCTTGTTACATGTTTGCCTTCCATACATGGTCTAGCTTGTTACATGTTTGCCTTCCATACATGGTCTAGCCTGGTACATGTTTGCCTTTCGTACATGGTCTAGCTTGTTACATGTCTGCCTTCCATACATGGTCTAGCTGTTACATGTTTGCCTTCCATACATGGTCTAACTTGTTACATGTTTGCCTTCCATACATGGTCTAGCTTGTTACATGTTTGCCTTCCATACATGGTCTAGCCTGGTACATGTTTGCCTTTCGTACATGGTCTAGCTTGTTACATGTCTGCCTTCCATACATGGTCTAGCTTGTTACATGTTTGCCTTCCATACATGGTTTAGCCTGGTACATGTTTGCCTTTCGTACATGGACTAGCATGTTATATGTTTGCCTTCCATACACGGACTAGCTTGTTACATGTTTGCCTTCCATACATGGTCTAGCTTGTTACATATTTACCTTTCATACATGGACTAGCTTGTTACATGTTTGCCTTCCATACATGGTCTAGCTTGTTACATGTTTGCCTTCCGTACATGGACTAGCTTGTTACCTGTTTACCTTCCATACATGGTCTAGCTTGTTACATATTTGCCTTCCATACACGGACAAGCTTGTTACATGTTTGCCTTCCATACATGGTCTAGCTTGTTACATGTCTGCCTTCCATATATGGTCTAGCTTGTTACATGTTTGCCTTTCATACATGGTCTAGCCTGTTACATGTTTGCCTTCCGTACATGGACTAGCTTGTTACATGTTGGCCTTCCGTACATGGTCTAGCTTGTTACATGTTTGCCTTCCGTACATGGATTAGCTTGTTACATGTTTGCCTTCCATACATGGACTAGCTTGTTACAGGTCTGCCTTTCATACATGGTCTAGCTTGTTACATGTTTGCCTTCCGTACATATACTAGGTTGTTACATGTTTGCCTTCCATACATGGACTAGCTTGTTACAGGTCTGCCTTTCATACATGGTCTAGCTTGTTACATGTTTGCCTTCCGTACATGGTCTAGCTTGTTACATGTTTGCCTTCCGTACATGGATTAGCTTGTTACATGTTTGCCTTCCGTACATGGACTAGCTTGTTACATGTTTGCCTTCCATACATGGACTAGCTTGTTACAGGTCTGCCTTTCATACATGGTCTAGCTTGTTACATGTTTGCCTTCCGTACATGGATTAGCTTGTTACATGTTTGCCTACCATACATGGACTAGCTTGTTACATGTTTGCCTTCCGTACATGGTCTAGCTTGTTACATGTTTGCCTTCCGTACATGGACTAGCTTGTTACATGTTTGCGTTCCATACATGGACTAGCTTGTTACAGGTCTGTCTTTCATACATGGTCTAGCTTGTTACATGTTTGCCTTCCGTACATGGACTAGCTTGTTACATGTTTGCCTTCCATACATGGTCTAGCTTGGCGGAAAGTGAAGGAGCTAATGTCTGCTGCTGAGGGGGAATTAGCCTGTCACGGGACCGACCTCCTAGTGGAAGTAGTACCACCTGGCGGGTAATGAAGGAGTAATGAGGGAATATTAAAGGCTAATTGACGTAGACTGAGTCTGCTGATATATATCACTCTAAGTCTAAATTCTAAGATGGTGCCCGCCTCCACGTGACCTACCCCCTGGAGGAAAGAAGTGTAAGTAGTAAGGATATTTTATTTGCTATTTTGTTTGTATGACTGCCAGTTTAAATGGTTATTTATTATGATGCCTAAAAATTGAAATTGATGGCACATTCATTCTGTCATGCATTGTCCGACATGTCCTGTCTCCCTTGTAACACTTTGTCGTGATTGCCCAAAGACACACAACTCCCATGTAACACTTTGTGTCACTATTGCCCAAAGACCCCCACTCCAATATAACACTTTGTGTCACTATTGCCCAAAGACCCCCACTCCCATGTAACCTTTGTGACTATTGCCCAAAGTCCCCCACTCGAATGTAACACTTTGTGTCACTATTGCCCAAAGACCCCCACTCCCATGTAACCTTTGTCACTATTGCCCCAAAACCCCCGCGGGTAATGAAGGAGTAATGAGGGAATATTAAAGGCTAATTGACGTAGACTGAGTCTGCTGATATATATATATCACTCTGGGCTGGAGCACTCATGGGGAAATTCTAAGATGGTGCCCGCCTCCACGTGACCTACCCCCTGGAGGAAAGAAGTGTAAGTAGTAAGGATATTTTATTTGCTATTTTGTTTGTATGACTGCCAGTTTAAATGGTTATTTATTATGATGCCTAAAAATTGAAATTGATGGCACATTCATTCTGTCATGCATTGTCCGACATGTCCTGTCTCCCTTGTAACACTTTGTCGTGTTTGCCCAAAGACACACAACTCCCATGTAACACTTTGTGTCACTATTGCCCAAAGACCCCCACTCCAATATAACACTTTGTGTCACTATTGCCCAAAGACCCCCACTCCCATGTAACCTTTGTGACTATTGCCCAAAGTTCCCCACTCGAATGTAACACTTTGTGTCACTATTGCCCAAAGACCCCCACTCCCATGTAACCTTTGTCACTATTGCCCCAAAACCCCCACTCCCATGTAACACTTTGTCACTATTGCCCAAAGACTCCACCCCCATGTAACACTGTCACTATTGCCCAAAGACCCACACTCCCATGTAACACGTTGTCACTATTGCCCAAAGATCCCACTCCCATGTACCACTTTGTCACGATTGCCCAAAGACCCCCACTCCCCCTTGTCACTATTGCCCAAAGACCCCCCACTCCCATGTAACACTGTCACTATTCCCCAAAGACCCACACTCCCATATAACACTTTGTTACAAGTCCCCCACTCCCATGTACCACTATGTCACTATTGCCCAAAGACCCCAACTCCCAAGTAACACCTTGTCACTATTGCCAAAAGACCCCACTCCCATGTAACACGTTGTCACTATTGCCCAAAGACCCCCACTCGAATGTAACACTTTGTGTAACTATTGTCCAAAGACCCCCACTCCCCCTTGTCACTATTGCCCAAAGACCCCCACTCCCATGTAACACTGTCACTATTGCCCAAAGACCCACACTCCCATGTAACACGTTGTCACTATTGCCCAAAGACCCCACTCCCATGTACCACTTTGTCACGATTGCCCAAAGACCCCCACTCCCCCTTGTCACTATTGCCCAAAGACCCCCACTCCCATGTAACACTGTCACTATTGCCCAAAGACCCACACTCCCATATAACACTTTGTTACAAGACCCCCACTCACATGTACCACTATGTCACTATTACCCAAAGATCCCAACTCCCAAGTAACACCTTGTCACTATTGCCAAAATACCCCACTCCTATGTAACACGTTGTCACTATTGCCCAAAGACCCCCACTCCCATGTACCACTTTGTCACTATTGTCCAAAGACCCCCACTCCCATGTAACACTTTGTCACAAGACACCCACTCCCATGTACCACTATGTCACTATTGCTCAAAGACCCCCAATTCCATGTAACACTTTGTTACAAGACCCCCACACAGCTCCATAACAGTCTCACACAGCTTCCTGACAGTCCCACATAGTTCCTGACAGTCCCACACAGCTCACGGACAGTACCACACAGTTCGTTCCCTGTCAGTCCCACACAGCTCCCTGACAGTCTCACACAGCTCCCTGACAATCCCATACAGCTCCTGACAGTCACACACAGCTCCCTGACAATCACACACAGCTCCTGACAGTCCAAAACAGCTCCCTGACAGTACCACACAGCTACCTGACAGTCCCACACAGCTCCTGGCAGTCCCACACAGCTCCCTGACAGTCCCACACAACTGCATAACAGTCTCACACAGCTCCCTGACAGTCCCACACAG
>CM034540.1:22485334-22625574 GCA_020002185.1 Paraescarpia echinospica
TCCTGACAGTCACACACAGCTCCCTGACAGTCCCACACAGCTTCCGACAGTCACACACAGTTCCCTGACAGTCCCACACAGTTACCCGACAGTCACACAAAACTCCACACAGCTCCATAACAGTATTACACAGCTTCCTGATAGTCCCACACAGTTCCTGACAGTCCCACACAGCTCCCTGACAGTCACACACAGCTCCCTGACAGTCACACACAACTCCCTGACATTCCCATACAGCTCATGACAGTCAGGCACAGCTCCTGACAGTCACACACACAGCTCCCTGACAGTCCCACACAGCTTCCGACAGTCACACGCAGTTCCCTGACAGTCCCACACAGTTACCCGACAGTCACACAAAACTCCTGACAGTCCCACACAGCTCCATAACAATATTACACAGCTTCCTGACAGTCCCACACAGTTCCTGGCAGTCCCACACAGCTCCATGACAGTCCCACACAGTTCCCGGCAGTCCCACACAGCTTCCCGACAGTCCCACACAGCTCCCTGAAAGTACTACACAATTCCCTGACAGTCCCACACAGCTCCCTGACAGTCACACACAGCTCCCCGGCAGTACCACACAATTCCCTGACAGTCCCACACAGCTCCCTGACAGTCCCACACAGCTCCTGACCGTCACACACACACAGCTCCTGACAGTCCCACACAGTTCCCTTACAGTCCCACACAACTCTTGACAGTCAAACACAGCTCCCTGACAGTACCACACAGTTCGTTCCCTGTCAGTCCCACACAGCTCCCTGACAGTCCCACACAGCTCCCTGACAGTCCCACACAACTCCTTGACATTCCCATACAGCTCATGACAGTCAGGCACAGCTCCTGACAGTCACACACAGCTCCCTGACAGTCCCACACAGCTTCCGACAGTCACACACAGTTCCCTGACAGTCCCACACAGTTACCCGACAGTCACACAAAACTCATCACAGCTCCATAACAGTATTACACAGCTTCCTGACAGTCCCACACAGTTCCTGGCAGTCCCACACAGCTCCTGACAGTCCCACACAATTCCCTGACTGTCCCATACAATTCTTGACAGACACACACAGCTCTCTGACAGCCCCACACAGCTAACTGTGTGGGACTGTCAGGGAACTGCGTATGACTGTCGGAAGCTGTGTGGGACTGTCAGGGAGCTGTGTGTGACTGTCAGGAGCTGTGCCTGACTGTCATGAGCTGTATGGGAATGTCAGGGAGTTGTGTGTGACTGTCAGGGAGCTGTGTGTGACTGTCAGGGAGCTGTGTGGGACTGTCAGGAACTGTGTGGGACTATCAGGAAGCTGTGTAATACTGTTATGGAGCTGTGTGGAGTTTTGTGTGACTGTCGGGTAACTGTGTGGGACTGTCAGGGAACTGTGTGTGACTGTCGGAAGCTGTGTGGGACTGTCAGGGAGCTGTGTGTGACTGTCAGGAGCTGTGCCTGACTGTCATGAGCTGTATGGGAATGTCAGGGAGTTGTGTGGGACTGTCAGGGAGCTGTGTGGGACTGTCAGGGAGCTGTGTGGGACTGACAGGGAACGAACTGTGTTGTACTGTCAGGGAGCTGTGTTTGACTGTCAAGAGTTGTGTGGGACTGTAAGGGAACTGTGTGTCACTGTCAGGAGCTGTGTGTGTGTGACGGTCAGGAGCTGTGTGGGACTGTCAGGGAGCTGTGTGGGACTGTCAGGGAATTGTGTGGTACTGCCGGGGAGCTGTTTGTGACTATCAGGGAGCTGTGTGGGACTGTCAGGGAATTGTGTAGTACTTTCAGGGAGCTGTGTGGGACTGTCGGGAAGCTGTGTGGGACTGCCGGGAACTGTGTGGGACTGTCATGGAGCTGTGTGGGACTGCCAGGAACTGTGTGGGACTGTCAGGAAGCTGTGTAATATTGTTATGGAGCTGTGTGGGACTGTCAGGAGTTTTGTGTGACTGTCGGGTAACTGTGTGGGACTGTCAGGGAACTGCGTGTGACTGTCGGAAGCTGTGTGGGACTGTCAGGGAGCTGTGTGTGACTGTCAGGAGCTGTGCCTGACTGTCATGAGCTGTATGGGAATGTCAGGGAGTTGTGTATGACTGTCAGGGAACTGTGTGGGACTGTCAGGGATGGGACAGTCAGGGAACTGTGTGGGACTGTCAGGAGCTGTGTGTGTGACTGTCAGGAGCTGTGTGGGACTGTCAGGGAGCTGTGTGAGACTGTAAGTGAGCTGTGTGGTACTGTCAGGGAGCTGTGTGGGATTGTCAGGAACTGTGTGGGACTGTCAGGGAGCTGTGTGAGACTGTTATGCAGTTGTGTGGGACTGTCAGGGAGCTGTGTGGGACTGCCAGGAGCTGTGTGGGACTGTCAGGTAGCTGTGTGGTACTGTCAGGGAGCTGTTTTGAACTGTCAGGAGCTGTGTGTGATTGTCAGGGAGCTGTGTGTGACTGTCAGGAGCTGTATGGGACTGTCAGGGAGCTGTGTGAGACTGTCAGGGAGCTGTGTGGGACTGACAGGGAACGAACTGTGTGGTACTGTCCGGGAGCTGTGTGGGACTGTCAGGAACTATGTGGGACTGTCATGAAGCTGTGTGAGACTGTTATGGAGCTGTGTGGGGGTCTTGTAACAAAGTGTTACATGGAATTGGGGGTCTTTGAGCAATAGTGACATAGTGGTACATGGGAGTGGGGGTCTTGTGACAAAGTGTTACATGGGAGTGGGGGTCTTTGGGCAATAGTGACAAGGGGGAGTGGGGGTCTTTGGGCAATCACGACAAAGTGTTACAAGGGAGACAGGACATGTCGGACAATGCATGACAGAATGAATGTGCCATCAATTTCAATGTTTAGGCATCATAATAAATAACCATTTAAACTGGCATTCATACAAACAAAATAGCAAATAAAATATCCTTACTACTTACACTTCTTTCCTCCAGGGGGTAGGTCACGTGGAGGCGGGCACCATCTTAGAATTTCCCCATGAGTGCTCCAGCCCAGAGTGATATATATATATCAGCAGACTCAGTCTACGTCAATTAGCCTTTAATATTCCCTCATTACTCCTTCATTACCCACGGGGGTTTTGGGGCAATAGTGACAAAGGTTACATGGGAGTGGGGGTCTTTGGGCAATAGTGACAAGGTGTTACTTTGGAGTTGGGGTCTTTGGGTAATAGTGACATAGTGGTACATGGGAGTGGGGGTCTTGTAACAAAGTGTTATATGGGAGTGTGGGTCTTTGGGCAATAGTGACAGTGTTACATGGGAGTGGGGGTCTTTGGGCAATAGTGACAAGGGGGAGTGGGGGTCTTTGGGCAATCGTGACAAAGTGGTACATGGGAGTGGGGTCTTTGGGCAATAGTGACAACGTGTTACATGGGAGTGTGGGTCTTTGGGCAATAGTGACAGTGTTACATGGGGGTGGGGGCTTTGGGCAATAGTGACAAAGTGTTACATGGGAGTGGGGGGTTTTGGGCAATAGTGACAAAGGTTACATGGGAGTGGGGGTCTTTGGACAATAGTTACACAAAGTGTTACATTCGAGGGGGGGTCTTTGGGCAATAGTGACAACGTGTTACATGGGAGTGGGGTCTTTTGGCAATAGTGACAAGGTGTTACTTGGGAGTTGGGGTCTTTGGGCAATAGTGACATAGTGGTACATGGGAGTGGGGGACTTGTAACAAAGTGTTATATGGGAGTGTGGGTCTTTGGGCAATAGTGACAGTGTTACATGGGAGTGGGGGTCTTTGGGCAATAGTGACAAGGGGGAGTGGGGGTCTTTGGGCAATCGTGACAAAGTGGTACATGGGAGTGGGGTCTTTGGGCAATAGTGACAACGTGTTACATGGGAGTGTGGGTCTTTGGGCAATAGTGACAGTGTTACATGGGGGTGGAGTCTTTGGGCAATAGTGACAAAGTGTTACATGGGAGTGGGGGTTTTGGGGCAATAGTGACAAAAGGTTACATGGGAGTGGGGGTCTTTGGGCAATAGTGACACAAAGTGTTACATTCGAGTGGGGGACTTTGGGCAATAGTCACAAAGGTTACATGGGAGTGGGGGTCTTTGGGCAATAGTGACACAAAGTGTTATATTGGAGTGGGGGTCTTTTTGCAATAGTGACACAAAGTGTTACATGGGAGTTGTGTGTCTTTGGGCAATCACGACAAAGTGTTACAAGGGAGACAGGACATGTCGGACAATGCATGACAGAATGAATGTGGTATCAATTTCAATGTTTAGGCATCATAATAAATAACCATTTAAACTGGCATTCATACAAACAAAATAGCAAATAAAATATCCTTACTACTTACACTTCTTTCCTCCAGGGGGTAGGTCACGTGGAGGCGGGCACCATCTTAGAATTTCCCCATGAGTGCTCCAGCCCAGAGTGATATATATATATCAGCAGACTCAGTCTACGTCAATTAGCCTTTAATATTCCCTCATTACTCCTTCATTACCAGCGGGGGTTTTGGGGCAATAGTGACAAAGGTTACATGGGAGTGGGGGTCTTTGGGCAATAGTGACACAAAGTGTTACATTCGAGTGGGGGACTTTGGGCAATAGTCACAAAGGTTACATGGGAGTGGGGGTCTTTGGGCAATAGTGACACAAAGTGTTATATTGGAGTGGGGGTCTTTGGGCAATAGTGACACAAAGTGTTACATGGGAGTTGTGTGTCTTTGGGCAATCACGACAAAGTGTTACAAGGGAGACAGGACATGTCGGACAATGCATGACAGAATGAATGTGCCATCAATTACATTTTTTAGGCATCATAATAAATAACCATTTAAACTGGCAGTCATACAAACAAAATAGCAAATAAAATATCCTTACTACTTACACTTCTTTCCTCCAGGGGATAGGTCACGTGGAGGCGGGCACCATCTTAGAATTTCCCCATGAGTGCTCCAGCCCAGAGTGATATATATCAGCAGACTCAGTCTACGTCAATTAGCCTTTAATATTCCGTCATTACTCCTTCATTACCCGCCAGGTGGTACTACTTCCACTAGGAGGTCGGTCCCGTGACAGGCTAATTCCCCCTCAGCAGCAGACACTAGCTCCTTCACTTTCCGCCAAGCTAGACCATGTATGGAAGGCAAACATGTAACAAGCTAGTCCATGTACGGAAGGCAAACATGTAACAAGCTAGACCATGTATGAAAGGCAGACCTGTAACAAGCTAGTCCATGTACGGAAGGCAAACATGTAACAAGCTAGACCATGTATGAAAGGCAGACCTGTAACAAGCTAGTCCATGTATGGAAGGCAAACATGTAACAAGCTAATCCATGTACGGAAGGCAAACATGTAACAAGCTAGACCATGTACGGAAGGCAAACATGTAACAAGCTAGACCATGTATGAAAGGCAGACCTGTAACAAGCTAGTCCATGTATGGAAAACAAACATGTAACAAGCTAGTCCATGTACGGAAGGCAAACATGTAACAAGTTAATCCATGTACGGAAGGCAAACATGTAACAAGCTAGACCATGTACGGAAGGCAAACATGTAACAAGCTAGACCATGTATGAAAGGCAGACCTGTAACAAGCTAGTCCATGTATGGAAGGCAAACATGTAACAACCTAGTCCATGTACGGAAGGCAAACATGTAACAAGCTAGACCATGTATGAAAGGCAGACCTGTAACAAGCTAGTCCATGTATGGAAGGCAAACATGTAACAAGCTAATCCATGTACGGAAGGGAAACATGTAACAAGCTAGACCATGTACGGAAGGCCAACATGTAACAAGCTAGTCCATGTACGGAAGGCAAACATGTAACAGGCTAGACCATGTATGAAAGGCAAACATGTAACAAGCTAGACCATATATGGAAGGCAGACATGTAACAAGCTAGACCATGTATGGAAGGCAAACATGTAACAAGCTAGTCCGTGTATGGAAGGCAAATATGTAACAAGCTAGACCATGTATGGAAGGCAAACAGGTAACAAGCTAGTCCATGTACGGAAGGCAAACATGTAACAAGCTAGACCATGTATGGAAGGCAAACATGTAACAAGCTAGTCCATGTATGAAAGGCAAATATGTAACAAGCTAGACCATGTATGGAAGGCAAACATGTAACAAGCTAGTCCGTGTATGGAAGGCAAACATATAACATGCTAGTTCATGTACGAAAGGCAAACATGTACCAGGCTAGACCATGTATGGAAGGCAAACATGTAACAAGCTAGACCATGTATGGAAGGCAGACATGTAACAAGCTAGACCATGTACGAAAGGCAAACATGTACCAGGCTAGACCATGTATGGAAGCAAACATGTAACAAGCTAGACCATGTATGGAAGGCAAACATGTAACAAGCTAGACCATGTATGGAAGGCAAACATGTAACAAGCTAGACCATGTATGGAAGGCAAACATGTAACAAGCTAGACCATGTATGGAAGGCAGACATGTAACAAGCTAGACCATGTACGAAAGGCAAACATGTACCAGGCTAGACCATGTATGGAAGGCAAACATGTAACAAGCTAGACCATGTATGGAAGGCAAACATGTAACAAGCTAGACCATGTATGGAAGGCAGACATGTAACAAGCTAGACCATGTATGGAAGGCAAACACGTAACAAGCTAGACCATGTATGGAAGGCAGACATGTAACAATCTAGACCATGTATGGAAGGCAAACACGTAACAAGCTAGACCATGTATGGAAGGCAGACATGTAACAAGCTAGACCATGTATGGAAGGCAAACATGTAACAGGCTAGACCATGTACGGAATGCACCCGCTAACGAGCACCTGTGACACAAGATGTATATGACAGTTTGAAGAATGAGAATTGTGGTAAGTAAACTGTTGGAAGTTGGAACACGTGTATGGATGGACGTAGCGTAGTGGCTTCTCGTGAGTGTCGAGTCACGCGGCTTATCTCATACTGCACCCGCTAACGAGTACGGGCAGAGAGCGGAGTTCAACTCGTGACTCCATTGTTTGTACAGTCTCGTGATTGAAAAGACTTAACGCCTCTATCGGGTTTGTGTATATAAACCTAACAAAACTCTAGTGGAGCATATTACTTTCTACCGACTTCGAACAACGCAACTTCACTCCGACTGCTGAAGATGGCGAGCGCTCACGACAAGGCATGTCCCGAGGACAAGATGAATATTATATGTTTCCAACAAGTAAGTGCTGCAAACTTTGTATTTTATCGCTTGACATACGATTGACCTCCCAAGTATTTCCTCGCCTTCTCTGCCTTCCTATCCTCCTCTGTCTCCCTCTCCTCTCTCTCCTCGCCTTCTCTGCCTTCCTATCCTCCTCTATCTCCTTCTCCTCTCTCTCCTCGCCTTCTCTGCCTTCCTATCCTCCTCTGTCTCCCTCTCCTCTCTTTCCTCGCCTTCTCTGCCTTCCTATCCTCCTCTGTCTCCCTCTCCTCTCTTTCCTCGCCTTCTCTGCCTTCCTATCCTACTCTGTTTCCCTCTCCTCTCTTTCCTCGCCTCCTCTGCCTTCCTATCCTCCTCTGTCTCGCTCTCCTCTCTTTCCTCGCCTTCTCTGCATTCCTATCATCCTCTGTCTCCCTCTCCTCTCTCTCCTCGCCTTCTCTGCCTTCCTATCCTCCTCTGTTTCCCTCTCCTCTGCTTCCTCGCCTCCTCTGCCTTCCTATCCTCCTCTGTCTCCCTCTCCTCTCTTTCCTCGCCTTCTCTGCCTTCCTATCATCCTCTGTCTCCCTTCTGTGCTTGAGCTTTTCTAATCTCTTTTGGTGGCTTTCTTTACCTCCTTCTCAGCTAGTGTGTACTGTGCTTGAGCTTGTCTTATCTCTTCTGGTGTTTTTCTTTACCTCCTTCTCATCTAGTGTGTACTGTGCTTCAGCTTGTCTTGTCTCTTCTTGTGCTTTTCTTTACCTCCTTACTGCTTACACTTCTTTCCTCCAGGGGATAGGTCACGTGGAGATGGGCGCCATCTTAGAATTTTCCCATGGGTGCCCCCGCCCAGAGTGATATATATATCAGCAGACTCAGTCTACGTCAATTAGCCTTTAATCATATCTATTCCACCTGATACTGATGACGATGATACCTGGTGTATGACAATTAAGCAGTGACTCCAGTGTATCGGATTGCACGTGAGTGGTCACAAGACACTTCGTTAACAGGATGTTGCATAGTTGGCTGTTTTCAAGATTTCGTTTATGTGTGCAGTTTTAATTCCTATTCATAGACGAGCTAGTTCTGACCTAGTTCTGGTCTGACTGACTTCGCTTCATCCGTCCACGCGCTCAAAATAACTTGTGGTTGCCTAGCAACGCTATTTTAAAGTTTCATATATCTTATATACACGGTTTATAAACATTATTCACACACACACACACACACACACACACACACACACACACACACACACACACACACACACACACACACACACACACACACACACACACACACACACACACACACACACACACACACACACCGTTCGTTATTTCATACACGCGCATTCATACACACACACACACACACCCCTCTGTCACCGGAGGCACTTGCCCGCCCGTTCTGCCCGCCTGCCCGCCCGTCCTACCCGCCCGAGTCGCTAGATGGCGCTACAGGTGCACTTCTTTCCGCTAAGGGAAGGTCACGTGACAGGAACCGGAAGTACATCATAGAAAATGTCCTTAGGTCAGCTAAAATCAACATGGGAGCACATGCACCTGCTGATTTACGTATCGCTTTTCTCAAGTCACGTGACAGGAAGTGATGCATTATGGGAAAACAGGAAACGGAAGTACATCATGGAAAATGTCCTTAGGTCAGCTAAAATCGACATGGGAGCACCTACACCTGCTGAGTTACGTATTGTCATTTCCTTATTCACTACTCACGGAATTTAATGTTTATTGACTTGTAATGCACCATAACGTTTAATTTGCATATCAGCGTTATTTACTAACATTTTCTAGAACTTCTACCTACTGCTGTGATGTTCTTGAACTACCATCGGTGACTCTTAATCTATTATTTAGTCAGTCCTTACTACATCTCCAATCAGAGACATTCCAAAGACTTGGGGCCGGGAGATAGAGAATAATATACCTGTTCGAGTAATTATCTTTTTACTTGTTTCAGATTGAGTCCTGTCATTTGTAATCTACGCTTCAATAAAGATCTTACAAAATGGACGGGTTCCTGTCTAAAATGGGCATTAATGGAAGAAGAAAGAGAACAAGAAGAAGTTGTTCAAGGAATCATCCACCCAAATGCGAAAGTTAGTTATAATAGTAGCGCCACACGACGGATAACTTGCAACGAAAATGGACGTGTTGCTAAACCATGGCGCCGATGGCGGCGTAAACTGAAATAAATTTGCGGAAGTTTTTCTTCTTCCTTGTTGGGTGTCAGCTATGGCTTATAATACGTTGTTAAAGTCGAAAATAAGAATAACATGTATCATTACATGCATTCTATGGACATCTCTTCCAGGTAGGTGAATAAATAGTGGCACTTTTACTGTTATATTCCATAGTAGGCGTATACACCATAGCCTACGAGGCTATACGTCCCCTGGCCCTAGGCTAAGCTAGACAAAATTAATGTCCGAGATCACGACTCACGTTTTAACTCAAGGTACCCTCTAGGGGCCATTAACGGTAGAGGGTTCGGGGATTCGTCTTAACACCCTTTTTACGAACGTCTGTTCCAAAAACGAAATCCGCAGGCGCCGCTGGAAACCACTGCCTACATCCGTAATATGGCTATGGCTATGCCTATGCCATGGCTATGGCTTTCAAGTTTCAATAATTTCTGTTAGAAAGAAATATGCACATGGGCTATTCTGCCTGAATCGTGTCAAAACGAGATGCCTGCTAACAAAAAATAAACACAGATATTCTCATAAAGATTCCATTTATTTTCATTTATAGTAGATTCCATATAGCAGTGCATAGGATAGCTGAGCTCCTGAGCGAAATAATACAGCTCTATGATCCCACGTATCAGCTAGGGCCTATGCCTACCCCTCACTACAAAATTACCAACACTAACTTGTTAAATATCTTGGTATAGTATGATTAGTATAATTAAGTCAACATTCATTGCACACACCCTAGGCTAGGCATGGCTACTACTGTCCTTATGATCATTGGCCTGAAAAAATAAATCATCCTTCCAGATATTATCATAACCTGCTTAAATTATACAGAGATACATATTTTCCAACGTGTCATAGCTGAATCAAACATCATCGCAAAGTAAACATTCTTAGTAATATACTATTAAAAATATCCACATAATGCAATACAACATACATGCAACTAAATTCGCTAACAAAATGGCCAATCACATTTTACTATTAAAATAAAAAAAAATATATATTAATTTGCATTGGTAACTTAGTTGACTGCTGAATAACTTAGGTGACTGCACGGTAACTTAGGTGACTGCACGGTAACTTAGGTAACTATTTAAGTGCAAATACACCGACACGAGGTCACCATCATAACCTGAAAAAAGAATTATTGTTTACAGCATGCATTCAGAAAAGTGCCTGGAACATGTATTTGCTATACATAACAGTATAATTGCAAATAATGCTGTAAATCATACACGAATAAAATGGAAACTGTCAGGTGATACAAATACTCTTAATCCCTTGGGCTCA
Source organism: Paraescarpia echinospica (assembly GCA_020002185.1). NCBI lineage: Eukaryota > Metazoa > Annelida > Polychaeta > Sabellida > Siboglinidae > Paraescarpia > Paraescarpia echinospica. The sequence goes on from CM034540.1 coordinate 22,495,971, forward strand.
AAGGTAATGACCACACATTAAATGCATGTACATATGATGGTGGTAATGGCATAACCATCATATAAAAACATAGCTTGACATATTATTCTGGTTAATTGCACCAGGAATGTATGTCTGCATGCAGACAATTAGCATGCACAACACTCAGCACTAATTAGATCAGCTGATTCAGACATAAAACATTAGCAACATAAACAATTGGCATTACTAAATTAAAGTCATATGTTTTTTGTGTCTGTATTCAAACTTCTAGCCACTGTCGGTCCATTCTGCTTCTAGTTTATCTCCCATAATTCTCAACCATCTGTGCCCACACTTCGCGTTCAACTACACTGTGTCTAGAGCCAACTTTCTCTGGTTCTGGAATTAGTTTCAGTATTGCATCGTAGCTGTACCAGCACTCGTCTGGCAAGGTGGGTCAAAAGAAGCAATTTTGCCACAGAAGACCGACTTGATGCATCACCTTCACCAGTACATCTGTCTCATCAACTTCTACGATGAGGCCTGGATAAGGGCGGCCATCATACTCAACAATGCAGTGCTGACTTTTGAGATCAGGGGAGAAGACAGCTGATGGTAGGGAGTCTTCCTTGTCTGTTTGGTGGTCTGTGGTTTTGAAACTGAACTGCCTGGTGGAGAAACACTCACAGTTGAACTTCGATCTAGGGCTGCAAAAACAGCTGACACAATCTCCTTTTCAGATGAACACACAACTTGATGAAGGGTCATTGTTCCAGGTACTGTGGGCAAAGGGGGCAGGGTGTTTGATGGGACATCTGGTACATAGAACAACTTGATCGTGGACCCACTCAGCTTTTCACGGAGTGTTTTGGCATTTGGCACATCATCTCCAAGAGCTACTAGGCAGTCAGCACTTCTCTTAGTTGCACCTCCTACTCCATCAGGAGCTCCTTTCCCATGGTACCCTTCAAGAAAATTCAAAGTGATGATCTCAAAGCCTGCTTGAAATGGCTTGGTGGACAGAAGGTAGAAGTTTTGTTTCTGTTGGTACTGTGTGATTGGGCCATCACTGAAGATGTGCAGGACTGATACTTGACTGTGTTCAGTTTTGATGTATTTGAATACAGGGTCTAAGTATGCCGGTATTGCGACTGGATTGTGTTCCAGGCAAGGCGACACCGTGCACAAACTAAGGGGATCTCTTCCCTGGATATAGTAGACTCCAGTGTAGAGTGTCACCTGCTGATGACCAGATCCAAAATGCACGCTTTGGATCTTGTTACCATATTTGCCTGCATAATTTTTGGCAAAATCGATGTGAAGCAAGGCTTCGTCTGCTTGGAGAATTTCTCTGATCTCTGTATTTCTTGTACTGGTGCTTGATATTGTACAGGTGTTTCTTGAATTTGTGTTGGTCCTCAACAAATTGATCTGCGAGTCTGTACTGTGTATGTCTCTTCTTTCTCTTTGTTTCTTTTTCTCTCTGTCTCCCGTCTTGCTGATCCACTCCCACCACCAGATTTCATCTTGTGCAGTCACTCCATCTGTGTATGTGATGGACAAAGGAGCATTCTTCCACAGTGTACACTCACCGTATGTACAGGCTTTATTGCCGAAGTCACGTGCTACTTTTGCTGCCAGCTTTTTTAGGTCTTCCGTGTCAATTACCTTTAATTGCTTCAACCTGTTTGCCTCGAATGCCAGATTTTCATGTGTTTTGCACTGCCAAGTGCTTCTGTCAGGTGCTGTTGGAATGACAACCCAGTATGGTCTCATTCTGCAAAACAGACTGTAAGACAGTTTTTCTTTGTACTCTGACAAGAATCTCTTGTGGAGATTTTGCATACGATCAGTGAGAAATCACTTTTTATTCTTCACTTTGCGAAAGGTCTTTGTTTCCTTCTTCCCAGTTGTATTTCTACTTACGTCATCTCTGACGTAAAACTTCTTCACTTCTTTCGTCAGTGCTTCAGCCATCTTTGAAGTGGCACGCTGCTTGTTGGGAGACCTGACTTGCCATGTTGTGTCTTGGAAGCAGTCCATCTTCTTCTGGAGAAACTAATGGTGGACTCAGCAATTTTTCTGTACCTCTTTGAGATGTTATTCATTACAACATGAGCAACAACATGCCTATCTTTTTCTTTCTGACAGTTGTTGAACTTTGTTTTTAATGACTGAAAAAGTGCATGGTGGTATTCTAGTGTTTTACGGACTTTTGCATTCACTTGCTGGTGTTGCAGTAGTTTTCTAGTCTTTATGCATGGAGTGTCGCCATTGGAAGGTGTAGTTTTGTTCTTTAATCTGATGTATCTCTTCTTGTACATATCAATCTTTCGCTTCTGTCATTGCAGAATGGATTCCAGTCTCTGGTTGTCTCTGTAATAGGCAGCCTGATCCTCTCACTCTTTGTCTGAAAAAACTAGTTGCTAAACGTAATAAGCTAGTTATAGGTAGATTGTATTAGTTGTGTTTTTATTTTATTGAATTGGGAGTTGTATACATCTTGTTTTTAGTTTTGTTGTTTCCCATTCCCTTGTAAAATTCATTGGATAGCTGTGGTCATTACCTAGACTGGATTGCAGGCTGAGGCATTCCTTCTGCTGGCGATGTCGGGGGTGTTAGCAGTTGCTGTTTTTTCTTTTTTCTCAACCATGAGGCCCTTTTGTACTGTCTCCACTCTTTCTTCTTATGGCGTTGCTCTCTCTCTCTCTCTCTCTGAGAACTTTCATGTATGGGTTTAACTTTGCCATTTGCTTTGTATTGAAGCCATCGCTCTCTCCCTCTTTTGCAAATCCTGGTCTCTTTTTTGGCGATACCGCCGCTGCTTTTCAGCACTGCTCAGAGCCATACTCTGAAAATATAGATAACAATATAATAATATTATGTTTATATGTGGGTTAACAATATGTAACATTAGACGTATGGAGCATTGTAGAAAAACAGTCAAATAAGTAACCATTGGTCCCCTAAGTTACCACACGATAGTAACTTAGGGGACGGTAACTTAGTTGACAAAAATGCACTCGCTGAACTACTAAGGCATCATGATACTCATATTACCACTTGTGAAGCTGCTTCTGGCACCAGGACTTCAAGCATAATCTATGAGATTTACAACTTTCTGTATTTAAAGGCGATTCCACGGAAAGTGAGCCTGAGAGGTGACTTGCTATGATTGCACTAGGATAGAAAAATCTTGATCCATTTACTATGTCTACGTCTCCTTGTTATGAAACAAGTTAAAAATATGATTTTTATGGGAAATAATGGCCATTTTGCATACAGGTATGTATTTTGTTATGTAATTTATTATAATACCCATCTTCAAAATTCAAATAACACCATATTTTTATTTTTATTTTTTTTAAATTAGTTAATTTGGTGTACTCAGATGTCAGTAGGTTACAATGAAATGAAATTTAATTCACAATAGTATTTCTATTAAAAGTTATATATAATTTAAAAATTCAACTTCAGTTAACACACGTAATGCAATTTTTTAAAAACTTAATTTTTTTACCAAAATAATTTTTGTTTTTTAAATCTGTAATTGTTTTATAAATCAACATATGAATACTTCTGTAATACCAAAATATAAATGACATGAACAAATATTTAACTGTATAAAGTTTGAAATATATGTGTGTCACACACGTAACGCTATGTTATATTTGTGAATCTAATACATACGTATATCATGACATATATGTTTACAAACTTTTAATAACTATAAATGAATTGCTAATGTGTTACAATGGGGCAACATAACATCAGGTCAATTATAGTTGACAGTATTTGACACACATGGGGAAATATACCATCAATTCCCTCTTTTTAATGTCTGATTTGCTTGTATTCATCCTAAAATAAGTCACTATTCCATTTGACACATAACTATCACATAATTTATTGTTTTATCATAATCAGCTTACCTAGTTATGTTGTGCTAAACTATAGTATGCATTAAGCATGTCATGTTGTTATGTAAACTCGGTAAACAGTGCATTACTAGTTACATTTCAGCTAATTACTAAGTCATTTCCACAAGCATCACACATGTAACAAAAGTATATTAGACATATAAACATGTCATATTTAAATTGTTATGCAAATTACAGTCATATATACATACACAGAGTTTTCCTATACATATATGCCTGTTTAGGATAATGCCACTTATGAACATATTTCTAAAACTTCACAGATTTTGGACAACTGATGTGCCCATCTGAAGAGTTTTGAGCGTCACGAACCTAACACTGGGTCTGACATATTTTACAACATCCACATAATTGATTAATTTATTACAATCAAGTAACCTTGCTGTCTTTTGTTAAATCATAGCATGCACCAGAAATCTCATATTGTTATGTAAACTGTCAATTACTAGGTAAATTTCAGCAAATTACTAGGTCAAATTCACAAACGTCACACACGTAACAAAAACATGTCACACACATAGCGCCACATTTATATTTTTAAATTATTAACCAATCACAGTGTTATACAGGTACACTGTATACCTATACATATGTGTTATTTATGATAAAGAAACTTAGTAACATACTTCCATAACTTAACAGACTTTTGGCAATAACTGATGCGCCGATCTAAATTTTGAGTTTTGTAAGTCACACACGTAATGCTACATGTAACATATTTTTGAAAATTAATTAATGATAAAAATAAAATTTTGCAAGTACACTAGCTATTAAATAAAACATATAACAATGCTATGATCACATTAAAAATTAAAACTATTTGCAATTCATTAGCATAGATCTATAGAAGTTCAAAGATTAAAAATGTTGTCTGAATGTCACGCACGTAATGGTGGAATTGCCCATAATGTCAACTACTTCCTCACAATCTTGGTAACTTAGATGACACGTAATTAAGGTACGTACCTTGAAATAGAGATATTAAATCAAAATATTTTGTTCTAGTGGCGTAGACCCCTTTTCTGGAATTTCCCACCAAGAGCAGGCTTGCTTTGTTGCCTCCTGACAAAAGGTGGATTAAGATTAATGAGAATTTCTGCACATGCAAGCCACTCAGGTGGCTGGTTACTTAGTTAACATGTTAGCTGGGGACATCATTTGTTGGCACAGATGAACTATCCCGGTCTGCATAATAAAAAAATTAAACTAATATTGAACATGTTTACTATGTACTGTTACACCAAGATGTTTTTCTAGATAAGACACGTTACATTTCCACACCAACTACTGAAAAGGCATTTGGGGACATGTCAAATGTGCCTAGTATGCATCGGGCTATGATGTTTCAAAGTTGGTTTAAGCATATTATTATTCTTTTGTTGTCATCGGACATTTCCCCAAATGATAATAGAATAATGTTTTGTAAAGAAGAACAACAATTTCAAGATTCTTATATCTTAATGTGCATTAAATAAGACAGGTACACAACAAGTACGTAGAATGACCCACATCATTATTGCATGATCAGGGAGGGCAGCTAGTGTAGTGATTAGAACATCCTCCTGGCATGCAAGTGCTCTGAAACCCAAACTGGGCAAGCATGATATTTGGTGTAAAAATCTGGCTCTCAACATTGGGGACTGTGTATCCCTCGTGACTCGGAAATCACATTAATGTCGGTCCCGTCTCAATTTGGGACGCAAAAGAGCTACTGAGGACAACAAGCATCCTGGCAGTGACCAACCTCAGTGCCAGCATGTAAAGGTTGGTTTGGCGATAATGTTCTGAAAAATGCTGACTTGTTGAATGAGACCTCATAAAACCATTACATTGTAACCACAATAATACAGACTAGTCAGTTAATAGAACGTTGCCGAGCGCTGGAAACAACTAGAACTAGTAGGCTGGCAAGAATTGGCATTCTGTTTTGACAACATTTATTCTAAATCGTTTAATCCTCTTCTTCTTCCATTACACGACCAACAGCAATTTATTTATGATTATATTGTAGTTTTTTTAATGAATTGAATTGAATTTTATTTGGCATAAGTAATACAACAGAATACATGTGATAACAATTAACAATTCATGCCAGGTGTAACTGTTCGGTTATTTGTTTGTTTGAACTTCTCATTGTGCCATACATAACCAATGTTGTTTTTATAATGTAGAATGCAATATATTATAGATTTGTATTATCTAAACTTATTATTCCTATTAATTAATTTGTTTTTATACGACAGTAAATACTAGTTGTTGTTTGCTTGTCCTAAGAAAGTTATTAGTATTTTTATTATTTTATTTTCTTCATAAAAAAAGTTTCTAAGTATACATTCAGATTTATGAACCGTTCAAATGAAATGTTTTTTTATTTTTTTATTTTCAACATAATACAGAAGAATGTTATTTATCTTGGATACTGTTAAAATACACGAGGTGTTCTATTTGTACATTTTCTTCAAATTCATTGCTACAAACATGATAAACTGCCTTGCGTTTTAGGCTTTAGAAAAGACTGATAGAACCAATGTTGCAACTGACTTGAAGTTTTATGTATATTTATATCTTTGATTTCATTCTTGAACGTAACAATAGCTCTGTAATGTAATTTATTTCTGTAAACAACGCTCGATGATGTTATTTTTTTGTTTTTGCGTTGAATAATAATTATTATGTCTGCATATCCAAAAAAGGTATTTTACTATTAGCTTTTAATTTTCATTTCATAACATACATTGACGACATGTACCTCATTCAGATTTACGTACTCTTATAATCAGAAGTATGCTTTCTCCAACGTAATATTGTTCTCATTATACAGGAGAATGCATTTTATTCTCTACTGCTAAATGAGGTGTTTTATTTGCACATTTTCGAGGTATTCGTTGTTTCTAACATAATCAGTTCTTTGCGTTGTTATCTTGGATATATTGATGGGATGAATGATTCAGTTGACTTGAAGTGTGGGTAATGTATACATAATTGATGTTTTTCTTAAACGTAACAAAACTCTTTAAGGGTTGCATGCACAACTAGTTATGAATCGGGGATTATTATCACTTAGCCGATCATTTTGGAATATTTCATATAATTTATGGTACACCTCATCCACAAAAATCAGTATATAGGCAGGTACAACAGTTGACCCCAAAAAACATTGCATCATTTAGAAATCTATTAGATATGGCTAATTACTCAACTGTACTATCCACTGCCGATGCAAATGAAGCTTATGATAATTTTATGATAATATACAAATCACTTTTTGAAATATCTTGTCCAATTAAATCTGTGAAAGTTAAAAAAAATACATTAAACGAGAACCATGTATTACTTCAGGCATATTGACTTCATCTCTAAATAAATCAAAGTTAAACAAACCTAATCCAGAAATCATCAACAAATATAGAGATTATTGTCTTTAATAAGATTAAACAAGCAGCAAAAAGTGCTTATTATACAGAAATGCTAGATGAACGTAAGCACAATATCAAAGAAACATGGGCTGTACTGCGACAAGCAATACATAAACAAAAAGAATTCCCCAAACTACCTGAAACCTTCATCATAAACGGACAAGAGAATACAAATATAATACAAATATAGAACAATTTAATAATTTTTTCGTTGGAATAGGTAAATCGATAAACAACTCAATAGCTCTTTCTGTTAAGCAATTTGAAACACACCTAAGAGGAAACTATCCCGTAATTGTTTTTCATGCAACCAAAGCAGACAACAGAAATATAAATATTTGTACGAAAACTTAAAACTAAATGCACTGAAGGTTTCAATGGTCTATCCACTAAACTACTGCAAGCGACAATACATGAAGTAGCCACTCCGCTTGAGCATATACTAAACAATTCCTTTGTCATGGGAATTGTTCCTGAAAACTTAAAAACTGCAAAAGTCATTCCCGTCTTCAAATCAGGTAACAATATAAACTGTTCAACAATTATAGACCTATAAGTATTCTACCTGCGATTTCTAAAATAATGGAAAAAATTGTATGCAATAGATTAATAATGTTCTTACAAAAAATATAACATATTGTATAAACACCAATATGGGTTTCGTGCAAAACATTCCACTATTCAACCAATACTGCATCTGCTCAAAGATATTGCAGATGCAAATGATAAAATAACAAAAGATCTTACATTGGCTGTGTTTCTGGACCTGTCAAAGGCATTCGATACAATAAACCATGATATATTACTGTACAAATTAAACTTTTATGGAATTCGGGGAATAAGCAACAAATAGTTTGCAAGATATTTATCAAATTGAAAACAATATACTGAGATACACATATGTCAATCATCTCCAAAAAACATAATACGTGGAGTGCCCCAAGGATCCATATTTCGACCAATCTTATTTTTAATTTATATCAAAGATATAACTAACTCTACGTCTCTGAATTTATTATCTTTTGCAGATGACACAACTGTATACCAATCAGGTCCTCATATTAATACTTTAATTGACAGCATAAACAAAGAATTAATACATTTGTACGATTGGCTTTGTGCCAATAAATTGTCATTAAATATAAAAAAGACAAACTTTTGCATATTTAGTCCACTGAAGAGCAAATACCAGGTAAATAACTGTATTAAAATAAACAGTGAAATTATTAATCATGTTGGAAACGGATGACAAAGAAGAATCAGTGAAGTTCTTAGAAATACATATTGATAAACATTTAACATGGAAAAAACATATCAACATAATCAGTTCTAAAATATCTAGAGCCATTTTTGCAATTAATACAATGAAACATTTTTTGCCACACAATTCTTTAAAAACTGTCTATTATACATTTATTCAAAATCACTTAACTTACGGTGTACAAGCATGGGGCAATGGAAATATCATAAGAAAGATATATATTTTATAAAAACGGGCTAATTAACAAAAAAAGATATAAAAGTCACACCGATCCTATCGTCAAATCTGAAAATATACTTAAAATCACTGATATTCACAGGTTGCATGTCTCACTATTTATATATGATTATCACCATAATATACTGCCTAAATCCTTCAAAGGTTATATACCAAAAAAGAATCTAGCCACTAACACCAGAATTACTAGACAACGTAACCTCTTATATACAGAGAAGCCCAGAACACATTTTTCATCTAAATTACCTAAACACCATTTTATAAAACTATGGAATAATCTCGATTATAAAATACAAAACATCAAATCCAGACAAAAATTCAAATTGTTACTATCCAATCAATATCTAAACAACTATCTTAGCCACGTGCATTGCCTAAATCCCAGATGTGCGGAGTGCAATTAACTATTTGTTTACTTTTTATATCTATGATTGGTTCCACACAAATTTCTTATCATTGTTTTCTAACAGTAATTTCCTACACTAATTCGTTTCCTTCTCCATCGCATCCCCAGTCCGTTGTCACACAGAAGATATCATACACTCGTGATAATCATATACATATGTGTAAATATAATTTGAAATATATGTTTATGGGGTCACAGGAAGACGGCGTATAACATGCCATGTGACCACCAAGCAACAAAACTTAAATTTGTAAACGGTTGTTTTGTGTATGTATACTGTTATGTTGTTGTTGTTGCAAAATAAATTGATTTGATTTATTTATTTGCCAGGATGCCAGTAATAATTAGAGTACTTGAGGCAACTGGATGCCCTAAATGCTGCATGTTTTACATGTCTTTGTTAATTATGTCTACAATACACGGTTGTTAATCATTTGAAACAGTGCACATAGTTTACTATAAAATAATAATGTTAAATTGTATAACAAAATGAGAACAGTCCAGTGAACAATGTTATTTGATTAACTGCTAAAAAGCAAAAATATAAAATAAATCAATAAAAATATGTGACATGATATATAAGGTAAATTAATACCAATAAGATGTGTAATAATTAAGAAAAAAATTAAATTATGAATTATCATTATGAATTATCTTTGGTGAACTAACAAGAGTAACAATTTCTTATTTCACACACCTCTGAATATGTGCTGATAATGACTTTTTCAGGTTGTGCCTTTTAATCATAGGTATCTGAAGCACATTCTAGACATGGCACATTATATTGTGCAGCTTGTAAGAGAAACCCTGTTTATTACTTCAGCTCTAATTTCACCTAAGTTAATATTATTGTTCTGCCTGGTACCATGACTATGTATTTCATTATTTCTTGAGACAGATATCACTGTACCATGCAAGTAGGCCATTATATTATTACAGGGGAGGTTGTATCAAGGTGTTGTATATCTTTTTTAATGTGCTGACTGAATGAGTGGTTTGATTTTATTTGTTATGGCTAATATTTGTAAAATTTTCATTAGTATTTTTTCCAGTTTAGGTTTGTCAATCCAGACACCTGGAAACTTAAAATGCGCAACATTTTCCACTGACCAAGTAGCACAATCTCTTTGTTGTGCTGTTGAATTTGGCTGTTTTTAAATGACGCATTTAGTTTTGTCTGTATTAAGCGATAGTTTGTTGGCCTTAATCCATTGAGAAGTCTTTACCAACTTCATATTAAAGGGAATAAAAATGAAGCTATAAACGCATTTATAGATCAGTCATTCGACGACTTTGGAAAAGGCTGATAATAATGAGATGGGCCTGTAGTTTGTAAACAAACTGGCATCCCCCGATTTGTACAGAGTTATGACTTTTGGCAATTTTTATGTTATTGGGGAATGTACCAGACCATATCATAGAATTGAAATTTCGGTCATGGGCACAGCAATATTTTCCACACACTGTTTCATCAATTGAGTTGATATGTTATCATATCCAGCACATGTTTTTGATTTCAATAGACTAATAATTACAGATTCACAATATAGTTGACACCTGAAACAACCAAATGTCAACCATTAGAAGAGTTGACGTAGTTCCGCTATACACAAGAAAGAAATCTGTATTTGATTGAATCATTCTAGTGTCATCAGCATATAGTAGAACATACATTTTCTACATCATCATCCCTAAGGTTGTTGTAAATTTCACCAGCTGCCATGTCAAGTCCGTTATAATTGTGACTGACAGTGTTCAAAATGATTCAGGTAAATAGCAAATAACAAAGGACACAAGTTTTCTCCTTACCATACCTCTACACATGAGAAGAAGGCTGACACAGCCTGGCCCTGATTTATACATGATTTAGCATTTTTGTATATGTTGTATACAACTTTCAACACAATACCATTAATACCGCATGAAATTATCTTAGACCACAGGAGGACCGGTTTACTAAATCAAATGCTTTCTTAGAATCGATGAAGGCACAATAAAGCCTTTTGCGTCGAGACAAATACAATTCAACCAATACCCCTATTTGAACACTGCCTGTTCTTCCACCTATTACATTCGCTTTGTTTAGGTATGTGGTCAGTCTGGTGTTCTGAACAATCACTAAGAATTAATGAACACTTGTGCAGAATGTCACCCACTTGGCAGGTTTAATTGATCTGTTCAGCAATGAGGACACTGCTTAGGCCTCACTCTGGACACTGTCACTCACAGTGTTGTGTATTGTCTTAGTTGGTGCATTGAGCTAATCTACTTGACCATGAATCAGTGGCTCTGGTTGTGTATTACACCCAGCTGTGGAGCTAAAATTCTCAGCCTGCTATTGTTTGATTGAAACTGTGACTAATGTGTAATTGGTCACTGGCAGTAGCTTGTGTCAACAGGCAGCATTAAGCCACTAGACTCCTGTTAAACTGGACAGTTGCCTGTACATTTTAAACTGTGTCAAACAGTGAGTCTACCGTTTGCTCTCAAATAATCTTTCCTCTTAGTTTTACACATGAAGACATAATCTGGCATAACTTGATAAGTCTTTGTAGCAGCACATTTGTACTTCCAGTGTATCATTGCAACATAACATACATATTACATACTGTGTGCCACATTTGAATGTTGTGCATGTAATATTTCCATGCAATCCATTTGCATATATAATGTAAAACTTCAACAGCCGTTTTCTTCATTTTCACTTTTTGATCCCTACCATGTTCAATGCTCCATAACTTTGCCAATTTTTGTAGCAGTCATATTTTTTGAAACCGTGTAAAGCACCCTACCAAACCTTTACAAGGATGTAAGAAAACAATGTTACAATTTTTCCGACTTATCACTCATTTGGTCAGCCGGGGTCACATATATCACACGTATTAGTCCAAAGGACTTCAGGGCCACTTGGCCCAATTTTTAGTGATATTAATTTGTTCTGCACATGTGGTTTCTTCCATAACAAAACTATTTCATAATTGATTATGCATATAATCTTTATTAATATTTGAAAAGTTTATTTTATTTAGCGTAGGGCCAATACTTACAAAATGTTTGTTACATGCGTTGGCTATTTCTGTTATATCATTAAGTATGTGGTTGTTGATTTGAAATGCTGAACTCTAACAGTAAATTTTGTTTAGCATGGAGATGCAGTATGTTTCTAATGTTAGACCATGTTTTTGATGTAATTTTTAGATTCAATAAATTGATCGTTCCAATACTGGAAGTTAGCATTACATATTACTCTATTCAGTATGTTTCTGTAGTGTTTATATTGTTGGTCAATATTATGAAAATTTGTGGACAGTTTTGATTGAATACGTTTTCTACTTAAATGATCACGAGTATGTATTGACTTTAATATAGCTTGTGTTATCCAGGGATCTTGTATGTGTTTATATTTGTTTAGTTTTATTGACTGTTCAGGATGTGTTCTTCAAGTAGGTTATTACATTTGTCAACATCCATAGTCTATGCATCATCTGGGTAGTCATTTTACAGGTATTTACTAAGCTATCCCAATTTGTTGAGAACAGAGTATGTTTCAACCTGTCTGTATAAAAAGTGCTGATCAATAAGTGTGGCCGAGTTTGTAGTTATTCTGGTAGGCTTTGTAATAGTAGGAATAAAGCCATTTGCTGTGAACATGTCAAGGTAGTCAGCATTGTTATCAGCATGTGTGTTTTTACTGGATTCAGTTATGTTCATAATTGGAAGTATGATGTTACCTTTCCAAATCCTTGATGTATCTTACGGAGCTTTCAGAGTCCACGTGACACCCTCGTCAGCAATGGACTGCTAACTCTCGGTTGTTATGTGACTTCATTGGTGGTTGTCACATGACAGCAGTTCCAAGTAAATTGCAGGAAGGTTGTACCCGGTGTCTCTGTTGATGGCTGGTCGCCTTTCTCTGATCTCTATTGCTTCACTGATTTTCCTTTGCCAGAAGTTGTTTTCTATGGCGAGCACTGTTGTGTCTTTGGCCATGATGCTGTGGCCCTCATTCACTCTACGGTTGCCTACTGCTGTGAGTGGGGCCCTGGTGTTGGTATGTTCTTTAAGTCAGGCTCCCAGAGCTCTGCTGGTTTTACCTACATAGGTCTGCTGACAGTCCGGACATGCTATTTTATATATATCACTCCACACATGATGTTCTTGGGGGTTGTGTCCTTGGGGTTCACCACTATAGATCTTATAGTATTGTAGGGGGGTATTATGTACCTCCGCAGTTTTTGTTAATTTTACACTCACATTGGCAGGTAGTGTGTACCATGTGACATCAATCGCATTGAGCATGTATTCGTCATTCACGTAATGCTTAGAACTACGGGGTTGTTGGATATGTGTATACATATATATATATATATATGCTTTCAACCAGTCTCTAATATCAAGGCCATATGATGGTCATCATAACATGTAGTGATTTGTGGTGTTCTATGTATTTCAGTGATATTAATGGGTGTTTGACAAATATAAATAAACACGGCTCCTTTGCAGCCCATGTCCATGATAAATGCCTGGCAGTCTTGGTAAAACTTCTATATTTAAACCCATATTTCTTGGTGGTTCTGTCACCCCCAAGTTGCTAATGACAAAAGAAATAAAGAATGAAATCTAGATCTACTCACCACATGTATACAGAATCACTCTCTTGTGAATAACGAGTATCTGCTTTTACAGTTCTGTATAGTCGACTCATACATTCTAATAGCCAATTCATCGTGTCTATATCTGAACATTCCGGATGTGTAAAATACACACAGTGACTCTATATTCAGGTCAGAGTCAGCCAGTCCTGAGGATGACCTTAGTTCCACTATATAATTGCTAGAATATTTAAACTGAGATGTTTTGTGAAAATGTTTTGCAAGTCACTATGGAATGGCTGAGAAGAAGTTACCTTATTATTGTTATTGGTAAAGCAAATGCTAGCGTATATTTAGCCACAATTATAAGGAATGTTATTCAGATGTATTACTACACATGTTGCAGCTATTACTTCACTCCAAATCAATCAGTATTATGTCATTAATTGCTACTGTTTTAAGTCAAAATGCATGTCATGTATATGTACCTTGTGAACAAATAAAGTTTTATCATAGTTCATCTCTTTCTTCTTTCCATTCTGGGGGAGGGTGGTAGGAGCAAAATGAGAACAGAAAATGTATGCACATTTTCTTAACCAACCTTTAACTGTGCTACATGTGAGATTGCAGCTCACCATGGTTCTACAACCATTGGAAATCGGCCTAAATAGCAGAGTATCAGGATAAAATTCTACAGTAATTTTAATAACACATTAACTAATATATACAATCTTCACGAAACGGTCTACCGGTACTCGAATATGTTATTTATTTCCAGGTGTATCTTCACTGGCATGCATATAGTCTCCACTAAACATGTCAACATTTTACTTCCATCATAACCCTTAACGATATGTAACTATGATTCACCAAAAAACATTTTGTTAATAATTGTGTGTGTGTGTATGTGATTATACTGGTAATTCCATTATAGTTAAATAACACCTAGTTAAATAACATCTGTGATGATGAACTTGTTCCTGTACTAATGGCTGTGATATGTAAATGTAAATGATGTTTCCCAAAAAACACAAGAGTGATAACACATTTAATACGGTGTAGTATCTTCATAGACATAGTGTTTTAAGACACGACTAGAGATGATACAAAGCTGGTAATATTAGGTTTAGTTTTAATATCAGGCGAAATATTATTCCATACTATCGGCCCATTGCATAATAAACTGTTTGATGATCGTAAGGTAGAACTGCTGATTGGACGAATATGTCTAAGTTGCCTTGTGTCGTGATTGTGAATATCACAGGTTAAAGTAAAAATATTAGATAACGACACTGGCAGATTGTTATGACAATAATTACACATAAATTTTGCAATTTCTATTTCATAAATATCCTTAAGTTTTAGTACATTTAACCGTGTGAACAGGGGATGAGTATGCTCATAGAAAGCAGTTCGAAGAATACTACGAACAATTTTTTTGCATAATGAATAATTTCTTTGTGTAGCTTTTATGTGTGGATCCCCAAAGGATTATTCCATATTTCAAATATGGATATACTAATGCATAGTAAATCGTCTTTAGGGATTCTACAGGAAGAAAGCAATTAACTTTATTTATAACATATAGAGCACTTGAAAGTTTTTGTGCTGTATAGGCATATATTATAACGACCAATTCATCATGTCTAGATCTGAACACTCCGGAGACCAGATAAACGCAGCACATGTACCTGTGCAAACACACCATACAAGCCCTAGTACACATCAGATCCAGGACAATTCTGGAATCGGAATCAACGGCTAATTCCGAAATATGAAAGTAGTGGAATCGGAATCGGTTTGGGTGGAAAAACAGCAGAATTGGAATTGCTTTGGGAGGAATTGGAATTGCATACTGGAATTTCATATAAAAAAGGATTCCACAGACACTTTTCTATTTTGGTGCTTCAAAAGTACAGTAAAAATACATATAAATTAAGTTAGATACAGAGAAAAACTAGGAAATCTTGACCACTACGTACTTTAACTTCCAAGTGATTTGTAACGCCCATTTGTCCTTGCCAAAATAACAAGTACAATTAAGCACAATATTTATTTATTGGATAATACTTATTACCTATATGTCACCTTGCCATCTGATGTTAATCGATTAATTATGCTTTTTGCAATATTACTGGTCGACATATGCGGCCAGATGAATAATAAACATATGGCAGGTGGAAATTGTTTTTCTTTTGCAGCAATTTAGCTTAAAATTGTATATTACATGAACAAGTTTATGTGGAGTTAAGGATAGTGATATATAGTGTATAGTATAGATTCACTAGAATTTTTTTTATTTAAAATATAGACAATCTCTGAATGTAACTTCTATATACTGTGACATGAGTACTGAGAAATATTGAAAAAGCCTTAATAATGATATTGAATAATAGTTTCAAACCGAATTGCCATAGTGTGAGTGGAATCGGAATTGGAATAAAAAATGTTGTTGGAATCGGAATCGCCATAGTGTGGGTGGAATTGGAATGCAAAATGTTGTTGGAATCGGAATCGATAAGTGGAATCAACCTCAGGTCTGGTACACATGTCAGTGATAGTGGTAAACTGCGATGGTAAACGATATTCCACACAGTATTTTGCTGTTAATTTTTATCAGCATCTCTGATTGCACAATTTGTGGTGAAAGAATATATTTACCATACAGGATTTTTTTTTTAAATTGCCTTTGCCAAAAAAAACGATTTACTAAAAATGACCCTGGGCTATTCCATTCCTAGTCATTTTTAGTACCACACGGTTTACCAGAACTGTTGGCATGTGTTACTTAGGGCCTTCTTTAGCACTGACCTACAACAAGAAGCCTCAAGTTGAAAAATCCTGTTATTTTGTGCTACAATGTATCATTCTTGTTATCATTGATCCTATTAACTGTAGAGGAGATTCTGTTAAGCCACACATTTTAAGACAGCTGAAATAGGGAACGATTAATATATGGAAGGGATTCTGCTAAGCAGAGTCCACTACATAAGACTGAATATAGGCTGTACCTAGTAGCATCGCATACTGATTTCAGTTGTGCATTCCTAGTTTAGAAGTAGTTTTAGTAAGTGGTCATACAAACTTATCGGTAGAATATTTTTTTGCATTTTCATTGGATAGGAATGTTGTACATTATTAACTTACCTGATTACATTAAAGTATTTATTTTCAGTGTGTACCGGTGCAGGAGGAGTTATCAACAATGTGAAAGTGGATGTTCCATCTGAGACGTGGGAAGGAGAAGGAGCCTTGATGACCTGCACATTTCCTGGCTTTGCTGATAAGTACTCAAAGTTGAGATGGACCAAAAGGAATAAGTTGAACACAGTATATTTATACAAGCGATTCAGCAATACAGGAAGAGTATTCAATGACCTGACTGACAGATGTGTAGGACGACTGGATGGAAACGTTCATAGACTCTACATCAACTCAACAGTTGTTGGAGATGGAGACAACTATATCTGCAGAGTTGACTTTCAACTAGGCTCAAAGGTGTTAACAGTGAATGGTGAGTATTCAGCAAAACACTTACTTTGTAGAATCACCATGTAACACAAGTCAGCAAAGTAATGTTGTGTGGTCAGTTGATGATAATTTGTTGATATAATACTTTGTTTGAAAGGTTTATTTCAATTGTTTGTAAAGTGGTGTTGATTAAAAAACACAAAACTTGATGAATACTTTGACAACTTAATGAATACTTTGATATAAATAATGATATATATATATATATACTGTATATACTGACACATTATTTACAATTTGAGAACAGCCTCAGGACTGTGTGCCAGTATGTGGTCAGTCGTTAGTGATCTTAACCATTTTTGAACTAACCCTTTTACCAAATTTATTTCCATGACTGTTCTGGTGTCTTTATATCATGTGCACTTGGATTGTCGTAACACTGTAATGTGTAGGCATTCATGCATGCACATATTGATGGTATGTGGTTGATAAATAACAGGTTTCAGAGCAAAACGCAGTAGACACTATTTCTGAAATGTTGACCAAATGTTCGTTCAACCACATGTTGAACTAATACATTACTATTTATACCAAAATGTGACATATATTCCTGTTACATAACATTCAAAAAAGAGTTTGTTTTCCAAATGCAATAAACGCCATCTGTCTTTCTTTATTTTAGCAAAATGTGATACATATATATACCCTGTATATCCATTTCAGCCAATCAGCACTGCCATGCCCCTCTTTTCACTAGGCATAGTAATGGTCTCACTGTATCCCATGGATATGTCTTGTTTTGACAAAGTAGACATCAATATAGAATATCTTGTTTTGATAAAAAGTAAATTTATACAACATTTTGTATAATAAATATTCAGTAAACATTTTTGGAGATATATGAATTGAGATATGCCGATGACACAGCGATAATATCCGAAACAAAAGAAGGATTGGATAAACTGATAACTACTGTTAAAGAGCACAGCGAGATGAAAAGATTGAAACTAAACGTAAAGAAGACTAAGATTACGGATGTGAAGGGATGTCAAGAACCATCAGAAGTCATAGTAGATGGCGAGGAAATAGAACAAGTGGAAAGTTTTGAATATCTGGGGTCACTGATAGAAGCGGATGGAGATGGGACTCTGGACTCTTAATAAGAACATTACTAAACATATCAGTGCATTTGAAAACAAGTGTTATAGAAAGATATTACGAGTTTCATGGACTGGACGTAGAACTAACGAATCCATCGCAGATGAGCTTGGTGTTATACCCGGGACTTTAGTGAACTTTGTAAAGAAACAGAAACTTATTTTGACCATGTGAAAAGGCATCAGTCTCTAGAGAGACTAATAATGAAAAACGTGGAAGGCAGCAGAAGCAGAGGAAGACCTAGGAGACAATGGGAGATGGACATAGAGGAATGGATGATAGCAGATGTCTGGCGAGTGGGGAGACTGACAAACGAAAGAGCTGTCTATAGACAATCCATCAAGCCTGCAACATCCGGAAATGGATAAGCAAACCCAGAAACATTTTTGAACAGGTTCTGCAAGTATTTACTAACCCTAACCCTCACACATTTATCTGGAACAGATGTCTAACAGGCCAAGCCTGCTCATAAAGCATAGTAACATTGCACAAATATCTCTACAACTTGAAAGCAAATTTTGATAATTTGAGTTAAAATATTGTATTGCGAAATTGTGTTCACTTTTCACATTTACCTTTTGAGATTTTGTCTTAAGGTATTATGTCTAGAAAACCTCCAGGCTCCATATATACACTTTGTACTTGGGTAGGTGCTTGAAGCTGATGAAGCAGACATGTGGGTGACAGTGTCAGAACCCCTGGCAATATCCACAGCTACTGTTTACTCATAGGGTGGATTAGCACCTGTCAGTGTCTAATTTAGTTGGGTTGTTTTGCCACAACTTATTTAATTTCCCTTCGAGCCAGAAGGCTGCATTGATAGAGCTTAAACCATCTCATGCCATTGTTGTCCCCACCAAGGTGGGTTCTGTTACACAAATTCAAATCAGTTACAGTTACGTTTAATTTGTTATATGAATGAAATTTTTTTAAATGTTTTCAATTACATATGGTTAATGGAACCAATCAAAAAGTATATTATTGTCATGTCAATTAATATCATACACATGTAAGGTCAATCTATCATGTTGCCAAGGTATTAAATGCAATAATTAACCATCCAAAAATATGGTCATCCATAAAATAATTTATTTATTAAATGAAAAAATCCATCTATGGAGTAGCTAAAACTAGACTATATTAATTTATTATATATAATTATTTATCATGGTACTGCTGTGTCCTTCAGTTCAGGAATGTTTAGTTTCCTAAAATATTAATAGTTCATTTGAGTGTAGACAGTTTAAGGACCAGACAGTTGCAACCCAATTTGCCTACAATTGCTGGCTACTTGTAAGTTGTAACAATTTAATAAACTGCTTTGATGGTGTGTAAGGAGCAGCTCATGGGCCATCAAGGGACACATGTCAACTGTAAAGGTTAAACTCGACAGCAGGAAACGGTAAAATAAAAACACTCAAATTGGAATAACACAAGGTCAAGCACACATTTGGCAGTAATCCACCGAGCGGTCAAACTGCTCGCCTGTATTCTAACGAGAATTGAAGCACAGGGTGATTTTTTTTTAATACTGCATGGTAAATCTTTAATGTGACATAAAATTATACATGTAACAAGGTAGGGATGTCAACTAAAATTTTAATTTGCAGATCCATTGTTTTATATTGTTTGATTCAATTGGCCTAATTTGATTTTCAGGGAAGTTAAGTAATTCAGTTAATTTGTTTTAATTATTTTGTTGTGAATATTGCATTTAATGAATAACTCAGTAAATCATCATTGTAGACAGAACAAAATGTTAATACTTTTATTCCAAAATAACAAAATACAGACCACTATGACCAGTACGTCGTTACATGGGAGCAATTTGAAAGTTGGCCAACTGAATTAGTGGTGTTTCTTTGTTTCTCTATGTTTCATAGACATAGTGTCCACAAACTGTTCATGTGACTAGGAATGAGATACAGTTTGCATATACCGTGGAGGATTACAATTTTATGTATACTGACAAATTACCATGTCGAATATCGCTTTCTATCGAAGTTTTCTGTTACCTTCGACTTGTGCAGTAGGTCCTTATTATATATACAAGTGTCTGAAAAGTTAAGGTACCAAAAATTATTATTCTTGAAGATTTTTAGGGTGTCCAAAACATACAGTGTACATGTATACAATCATTGTGCTATATTTGAAGGGATTATGTACACAGGCATTGACTTTATGTAAATTTATCCTTAATATGTATATTAAGGCAGTTAAACTTAACCCTTTTCACTCCCTGGTGGAGCATAGGCCATCAACAACTCTTTTCCACCGGACACGGTTTTGGGCAGTCATTTCCAGTTCCATCCTGCTTTTATCATGTCAGCTTCTACCTCCCTGTGCCAGGTGTTTTTGGCCTTCCCTTTTTCCTTCTCCCTTGCGAGTTCCAAGTCAGTGCCTGTCTTGTGATGTGAGTTGCAGGTTTCCTGAGCGTGTGGCCTATCCTGCTTCTCTTTCTTCTTTTGATTTGGTGTTCGATTGGTTCTTGATTTGTTCTTTCCCATAGTGCTTTGTTACTGATTGTTTCTGGCCACCATACGCTTAGAATTCTCCTTAGACATTTATTTATGAAACTCTGGGGCTATGTAGCATGGATTTTGTAGTACGCCATGTCTCTGATCCATACATTAGCACAGCCTTAACATTTGAGTTAAAAATGCTTAACTTTGTTGATATTGAGATTTCTCTGTACTTCCATATCTTGTTTAGTACAATGTAAGCTGCCCTTGCTTTTCCTATCCTGGCTCTTACATCACTATCTGTTCCTCCATTTGTGTCCACTACACTTCTTAGATACGTGAATGTCTTTACTTCATCTATTGCTTCTCCCTGTAGTACAATTGGGCTGTTGTTCTTGCCATTGATTCTCATGATCTTGGTTTTACTTTTGTTCACATTTAGTCCTTAGGTGGTTGCAGTTGTTTCTATTAGTGATGTTTTTTCTTGTATTTGGTTTTGGTTGTGTGAAAGAAGAGCCACATCACCAGCAAAGTCTAGATCATCTTGTTTTCCCAGTAGAATCCACTGTATGCCATTTTGTCTTCCTTATGTAGCTGTCCTTGTGTCCGGTCAATAGCCGTCAAAAAGAGAAAGAAATTGTGATAGGATGCATCCCTGCCTCACACCTGTCTTTACATTGAACTTGTCTGTGGTATTCCCTTCATGCAGGACTCTGCAGGCCATTCCCTTGTATGTGCTTTTGATTATGGAGATGAACTTCTCTGGAATTCCATAATGTCTCATCAAGTTCCACATGGCTTCACGGTCTAGGCTGTCGAAAGCTTTTTTAAAGTCTATAAAATTTATGTATGCAGGAGAGTTCCATTCTACAAACTGCTCAATTATAATGCGCAGGGTTGCTATCTGGTCAATGCATGATCTTTCCTGTCGGAAGCCTGCCTGGTGATCCCTCAGTTTTGAGCTAACTGCTGCTTTCAGACTCTCTAGGATGGTTCTGTTTAAAACCTTCCCTGGTACAGATAGAAGCATAATTCCCTATAGTTTTTGCATTCTCAAAGATCATCCTTTTTGATAATTTTATTAAATATCCTTCTTTCTAGTCCTCTGGTATCTCCTCTTCATCCCAGATCTTCTCGATGATTCCATAGAACATATTAGTTTACAAGTTTAAGTCGGCTTTCAGAGCTTCCGCAGATATTCCGTCTGGCCCGGCAGGTTTCCCATTATTCAATGTCATGATGGCTTTCCTGATTTCGTCCCTTGTTGGTTTGTCACTGTTCACTTCTAGTATTTCCTCTGCTGGTTGTTTATCCACAATTCTTAGTGGAGCTGGCCTGTTGAGTAATTCTTCAAAGTATTCTGCCCATCTTCTCATCTGCTCTTCTGTTATTGTGAATGTGTTTCCATTTCTGTCTTTAATTGGTTTGTTGACTTGTTTGTACTTCCCAGCTGAGCTTGTAGTGTAGTAGTGTTGTAAAGTTCCTTCATATTTCTCTTAGATGCTGCCTCTTCTGCTTGTCTAGCCAAATTCTCTGTGAAGTTCCTCTTGTCTCTCCTTACACTTGATCGGACTTCTTTGTTTGCTTGCGAGTTCTCTTGATGTGCTACGCCTTTTGCTGTTCTTGTAAAACAATTGTTGAGTATCTCTTTCTTCCACTTCCTGGCTTTAACCTTCAGCAGTAATTCAGTTGATATCCATGATTTATTTTGTGTTTTCTTCCTTCCTAATGTTTCATCACATTTTTTGGTCCACGTCTCTTTAACACGTTATCACTGCACATCAATAGAGTAGCTAACTTCTTCCTCAGTCATCTCTTGTAGTACTTGGTATTGACTGGAGAGTACTAGTTGAAATGCTTGCGTTGTTCTTCTATCATTGAGAAATTATACATTATACTTAATTCTTCCTCTAGAAGTGTTGGTACAGTTATTTAGCTTGAGTTGTAGTTTTGCAATTACCAGATGGTGGTCTGATTCTGCATCTGCCCCTCACTTTACTCTTACATATAGTAATGATCGTCTAAATCTTCTTCCAATACATACGTCGTCAATTTGGTTCTCTCCGACATTGTTCGGTGATACCCATGTAACTTTATGTACCGCTTAGTGTGGGATTAAACTTCCCCTGATAGCTAAGCTGTGTTCTGCACGGAAGTCTGCAAACATTTCTCCATTCTCGTTCTTTTGCCTTAGTCCATGTTTGCCCATCACCTGTTCGTATCCTATGTTGTCTGATCCTATCTTTGCATTCATGTCCCCCATCACTATTGTGATTTCTTTGTTCTTCTGTGTTTCTATGATCTGCTGTAGTGTGTCATGGAAGTAGTTCTTGGCTTCTTCTTCAGCATCATTGGTTGGAGCAAAGCACTGTATGTTATTAAATTTTATTCTTCGGTGTTTGGCACTGATGATCCTCACACTAACTGGCGTTAGTGCGAGGATTTTAATAATTAGATTTCCACAAGCAGATATTGTTTAAATAATCAGTTCTTGTATTTATTTGTAAATGCTGCTATGATTGTCACGAGAAAGCAAAGTCTCTGTTTTTTTTTAATAAATTATTTGTGTAGTACACATGTCAATATTTCTATTTAATAAAAACCAGTCTTTTTCACACATATACTGCATTTGTTTATCCCCTCGACATAAGCATTGTTTGCTACTTGTTTTTGACTGGAAACTGACACAATCTTTGTGAAAGGAGTACAAGTTACTTATGGTTATACACACGGCACTGTATGCAGGCATGCCACTGCTACATCGCGTGAACCCAGAATGCGTGAACCCAGAATGGTCGCCGAACGTTTGCTTGTGCTGAGCCGACATTGTGAAACTCTCTGCTTCTGGAACTATGCACACTTGAGAATAGTAGGCAGTTTTGAAAATTATTGAAGACATTTCTTTTCTTAAACTAATATAGTCAGACCTCATTTAACCTGTGTATTATTCATACATACAGTTTTAATTAATTTTTAGTTTTATTTATCTTAGCATCAGATTTTAGCATCTAATTAACTTATTTAATGTAATTTAGTCTTTTATTATTTATTAATGTTTATCCAGTATGTTTAGCTGTTCAGTAATTTTGCTAATCATTTGCGTTATCACTTTATTTACCTGTATTTTTACTATACACAGGTTTATTTATATATACTATGATTTTGCTTGCTAACTTTATTTTTTTCTGATTTATTTCTCTTAAATGCGATTTTATGTTTCTTAGATATTTGCCAATCTTGTAAACACCGTGAATGGGGCTTTAGTCCCGGATTTGATGGTGTATAAATAAAGTTTATTATTATTAGGAGAGTTTTTGGAGGCTAAACAAACCTCAATGTTAAGCTAGCCCATATCTCTTAATTAAGCAGATTGTGTAATTTCTCAAATAATGTATCAAATTCCAAAGTCACATACCAGGTACACCTGTATATGGTAGGAAATGTAATTTAACAAATGAATAGATTGTTCATGTTGTACATGCTCTATCATAAAATGAGTTCAAAATGGTAGTATCAATAAGAATGCAATGTTTAAATATGTAAGGTTGTCATTCTTATCCTCAGTAATAGAAGTCTAGTGTTGTCGTGTTCTCATCTGTCTCTTCAGTGTATCCTATGCTAACACATTGAATTACACTGATATAGTCTTGGCTCTTCTCATTGTTTTCACACTGCTCTGGGATCCACTTTGCATTTACCATCGTCTTTGTGGGAGTGCAGTTGACAGGGGATGTTCAGTTAACAGTGTGGTATTGTTTTGCTGTTTCAGTGTTGATATTCTCTGTGTTTGTCAGATTCCTCTTCATATAACACAGGTACAGCATGTCATTGCTAATGCATTGTTTCAATGCTATTCTTATTTCTGTTTTAATTATTTTCCTACATACTTACATATTGTATCAATTAATTGTGAAACATTAATTTCACATGATTTCTTTTTTTACTATAAAATCCAGAGCAATGTGGGAAACAAAGTTGGAGATCAATTAGTTTTATTTCATCAATATATTGATTGGATAACTAGTTATATTATCATTGTTTCAGTAAAGCCAAAAGGAGCAAAGATGACTGGACTTGGTCAAAGTGTGAAACAGAATGTTGATGTGAATGTGACTTGTGATGTGAGTCGAGTTAAACCTGCGGCAGACATCCACTGGAGAAAGGGACCCAGTGGCCCACTACAGACAGGAACTACAACACGTGTGAACCACACAGATAAAACCTTTCACCTCCAGTCCATATACAAAGTGTCCTTCAGTCGCAGTGACCACAACAAGAAGTTGTACTGTCTCGTCACTCGACCTGGACATGACACTGATGTCTGGGCCACAACAAGTCAGACCATCAATGTAGAATGTGAGTATGGATCTATCAACTTTTATTCAGATTCGTTTTGCTCATACAGATGAATAAAACATTAAACACAATACTTTAGTTAAGTGAACTACATTTGTTTACCTCCAGTGATCTAGTCAGGATCGAGTGCTCTTATTTGATACATATATAATTAAATGCTATAAAAGACATGGTTGTTTTATCGACAAGTGAGACCCTTAGTGTATAAGTTTACACACATTATTTAGATGTGTTAGAATAATGACGTCAGGTAGGATTCATATCTACAATTTACAGAAAATGTTAATTTATAAAACAATAAAAATATTACACAATGTAACATCAGTGACAACAATATGACCCAGTGTAATATCAATGACAACAATATGACCCAATGTAACATCAATGACAACAATATGGCACAATGTAACATCAATGACAACAATATGACACACTGTAACATCAATTACAACAATATGACACAGTGTAACATCAATGACAACAATATGACACAATGTAACATTGATGACAATAATATGACACAATGTAACATCAATGACAACAACTTCCTTGTGTGTGATATATATACATTTTAAAGGAAAACAAAAGGCAATGTTGTGGTGTTAAACACCTAAAAGAGTTAGCACAAACTAACCATTTGCATCTACAATCACAATTTTCAGTTAAGTGGTTTACTCGGAATGTAGTCTTAAAGTGGAAGATTCTAACGAAATCTGCGATAACATGTAGACTGCCATCTTAGTGATGACGCGTTCATTTGGCCGAAAGCAACCAATCAACGAGCTGCATTATTTTTGCCGTGTACGACACACTGTCTTGTGTAGTTCGCGTGGTTGGTTCATGTTCATGGGATGCGGTTCGTTATATTAGTATAAGTTGAACTTACCAGTGAAAATGTGACATGCAATGTGCCATACTGCTCTGCATACGGTTGTAACAATAGTACAGCGAAGGATAATGAGCCAGAAGTGAAATAGTGGATTCACAACTGTGGACGGGCTGGTTGGAAGCCTTTGAAATACAACGCACTATGTTCAGATCATTTTGAAGAAACGTGCTTCGAAGGAAATCTATATCGTCAGTTAATGACACAAGATCCAACAAAATGTCGCCGACGTCGATGTTTGAAGCCAGGTGCAGTGCCTACGATATTTAGTCACGGACCTCAGCCGTCGAAGCGATGCATATTTTCGATCAAACGTGCCGCCGCCGAGAAATCGATCGCAAGAAGGTTAGTACCGAGTTACTTGGTATCCAATTATAATCTGTTGACATTTGAGATGCAAGATATGCTGGAGGCAAGCTAGAACAGTACCATAATGTACTTTATCACACATCTACAACAAAAGCTGCCCCATACATGCAACTGTGCACATGTGTGATACAAGCTTTCTCAGGGTTGATAAAATATTGCTTTTTTATAGGTGTCATTTGAGAATTGGTCATTTCCCAGATTTCTGGGGCAATACAAACCGATTTACAGGGCGATACAGAAACACTAATTAAAAGTCTTGATCCGTATCGCCCTGCTCAGGGAGCCAATAAGCAGGCTCCCCAGCAGTGTCTAAGCCAATGAGAAACAGACATATCATGTTGTCATGGCAACATGCTCCTGACATGAGGTCAGATACAGAGCAGATCCAAATCATTCTCAGTGTGACATCCAACAAAATGGCTGCTGAAAGGGTGATTGCGTCTCTTGCTGGTCGTATTTTGAGTTTAGAAAGATATACAGAGGTAACTGACAGCGAAACACACAATTTTGTTGAAGCACAAAAGAATAAAAACACTTGGAGAAAAACGGATGGAGATGTGAAGCTGTTCACAGATTGGTTGCTTCAAGGCAAACATGAAAACAGGAATCCGGAGGTCATTCCAGAGCCAGAATTAGACAAATATCTGGCAATGTTTGTTCTATCAGTAAAAAAGCAATGCCGGCATTGGCAATGGAGAGGATTATGAGCCAGACACCTTGGTGTCAAAATATAACAGTATCGGCAGGTAATACTGCCACCACTCACCTACACCTTCATAGGTCACATGTACATTGTCTAGTTTAGTTTTCAAGTCCAGGGTGGTATCCCTCATGTTGTCCCCCATCGGGGGCAGGGAACCTTGATCTTATTCCATGGCTGGCGCATGCTGGTAGAACTCTCTGTACCTTCGTCCCAGCTTGCCATGGATCCACCAGATAAACTGTCTGTATGCAGCCCACCTGAGAGACCTGAAATAAATTAGGCTCAAATAAACATGTGACATTGTAAATAAATGACATAAAAATCGGTTCTATAACGACACCATTCCTTTATATAAATTGTTTACCATTAAACATGTAAACATCTTGAATACGGCAAATATTGGTAATTGTGCACTACAGAACAAATTATGACGGTGCAACAAACATTGTATCTATACATTATGATAACTTAAGTGGAACCATTATAATTTGTTTTGTAGTGGGAGAGTATCACTTTATTCATACAGTAGAATACAATAAAGTGTGAAACGATAACCCAAGTACATGTGTGAATACAGTAAATAACTATGTATAGTAGTATATTGTAGCAGGCTAAGGTAAATAATGACTAACGGTTAAAGTAAGTCGTATTGAAAATGAACACATGTATGTATAGGATTACTTGCTGTTGAGGGAAATTTTATTTTGTAATTATTGTCATATTAGGGTGATGGTCATCATATTTAAATCAGTCTTGGGTCAAACCAGTGTGGTTCGTCTTTACATTTAGAAAGGGTGAATGGTGTTAGCAGGGCTAGTTTAGACAAGCATACAATTGAATTAGTTGTTTTGTTGGTGGTTATATTCCAAGAGATTTTAAGGAGGTTGTCAGTCTTAGATTTGTTGGGTTCAGATACATAGCCTCTGCAACCTATTTCAATGCATGTTAATTCTGATTTTATTCCGTTATTGTTTACATCATGGATTAGTGCGACATACTTGTTAGTTTTGAATACATGATCTTTCTTGATGTTAGGTTCAAATGGTAGTTAGTTCAATGATGTGAATTTGCTTAGCATGTGGATGGTAGATGACGTATGGTAAGTCCACTAAGTAATTTCCATGGAAGATTGTTAATAATTTGGGCATCAGGCATGAGATTGCTGATAAAATTATCTATATATATATTTGTATTGGTAGTGCTACTATGATGTTGTATTGTGTTCATTCTTAATACATTTCAATAAATATTTAACAACACATTTAACTGGTCTTGTAACAATGCATGCACATATATACGTACTTGTTTGTTGGATGGTCTAATTCCCATTCTGCAGCATCACCTGCTCCAAACAAAGAATTCTAAATCCTCTGCTGTTTGTAATGCACAGCAGCCCACCTGTAACAAAGAATTAAGCATTTAAATAATAGTTTTACACAAATGTTAAGCAAACATGGATTATTATTCTGAACAGATTTAACAAAGAATGCATCACGATCCTCTAACTGTATTCATCCCAGTATTATACCTGGGTCCATAGACATATCATGCAGATTAAGGAAGGCCGTTTTGAAATGTGTCAATATTTGCACAAAACGGTGGTCATTTTCTTT
The DNA here is from genome assembly GCA_020002185.1 of Paraescarpia echinospica. Lineage (NCBI taxonomy): Eukaryota > Metazoa > Annelida > Polychaeta > Sabellida > Siboglinidae > Paraescarpia > Paraescarpia echinospica. Next base: position 22,524,803 of record CM034540.1, read on the forward strand.
GTCACCAAAACAAATGGGGGCTCTGGCTGAAAAATGTTCAAGGTATATTTTATTCATAAGAGCCAATGTAAACTTTGGGCAGAAAAATTGCAGTATGCATAAAGTTAAACTAATTTATCTACCTGCTGCCATGTGTTTAAAAAGTAGTACTGCCACATATTGTTCATACATGCATAGCCATTACTGCGAATGTGAAGAGTGTCGACGGGGATAGAACAAAAGGGAGTTAATTCCTGCTTATTTTCAATCATAGCTCTGCCCTGTACAATTTTGGTTCACATGAATCATGGAACCATTCAACTACATTTCTTTTAAAAAGTGAGGGTATAGTCATGGGTGGTATTCGAAAATGGACATGTCAAAGTTCAAACACTGAGTCCAGTGGCACTGAGTCTGAGAGTGAGATCTAACTAAGTTAAAAGTCAACCAATCCCAAATGTAAGACAAGTGACATGTCCCGGCCCGAGCGATCATCTCTCGCTGTTCATACGCAGCCCGGAACTTAGGCTCATCAGTTATTTAAACAATAAACTAAACAGATTAATAATTACCTTCACCAACAGCGTTGCTGTCGAGTAGCAAGCGCCTCCTGGCAGCAGACATATTCAGTTCTTGTTCCTGAACAAGCCACGGAGATCGCTGCGGCATTTTCCCCACCGACACCAGTCAATTTCATCTCGGCATGGTATGCGCCTTGGGCCTTCCTGTTCATGCCCACCGGCACGCGCCTCTGCCCTATCTTCCAACACAGGCCCTTGTTTTTGTGGTTCAAACCGGTAACCAGTTGCTTCGAAATCAATTTGGTTTTCATCATCTTCCGAAGAATTGGAAAGCCATCTTATTTACACAGTCACAGCGCATGCGCACATAGTTTAATTGGTAAACTTACCATAGCACCACCTAACGGAGTTTGGAACAAATAGTACGCAGAAAATTTACGAAGCGAGTTACGACAGTGTGACGTCACTTTCTTCTAACAATGGCGTAGTCCATAGAAATTCGGTAGTTGTGTGTTTTAAAATGTTTTCCTGGTAAACCGCTGAGGTTAAAATTTTTATTGTAGTTGGAAATTGTTAGTTTGTATTAACTCTTTTAGATGCTTAACACCAAAACGTTGCCTTTTGTTTTCCTTTAACAAATGTGCACTATGTATTTTTTACTTTGACAAAGTGTGTACATGTAGGTGTATGTTTTATGCACACTGACATGCACGCATGCACGTGCTATGTCACATGCATGTGTATGTGCTTACACGTGTATACATACTATTCATTTTTAGATGCATACTGTTTCACTTGTGTACTTCTTCCAGCGTTCGAAATAGCACTTGTCCGTTTGTCCAGGACAAGTGATTTTTGTCCCGGACAAGTAAAATGACTCTACATGGTTATCCGGTGGACAAGTGAAAATTTACTGTAAATAGTGATGCGTGCAAACTTTTTATTTGAGGAAATTCAAACGTAAATGAAGTTTGCTAGCAATCCAGCGTGTTGCAATTTTGTTAGTGTGTTGGCATCTTGTCGTTCCGCCACCAGTGTGTTGTACGTCAGTGTTCGACCGAGTTTAGTGCCTGAGTTAACAGGGTCATCCGCTGAGTGCACCGACCTAGCTCTGTCATACGCATAGGACAGACTCCGCATCAGCCATCGTTGATCGAGGCTGTATATCACAAAATCGTAAATCCTTCAGTTTGGCCAACGTACAGCTTGCTTCCACTGACGGATCGGATCATATTTGATGAACTTTGGAAATAGTATACTTTGTATACCTGTTCCAAGTTATCAAACGTTACGTCGTTAGCCGATCCAGATTGGTGACAATTTTCACAACTTCCAACTGGCTCTCCGAAAAATTTAAGGTGGTGGTTGATAAACGGAATATTAATGAAATTTCAGAAGTGTTGTTGCGTCGATTTAACATTTAGTTTAACTATAAATTGCAAGTTTTCGAAGCTGAATTATGCAAGACGCGTGGCCGGGGACAGGGTGCCAACCACCGTTGACATGTCGGCTTCCACCAACTACGGCGATCGGCGCGCGGCAACAACGTTACGATGTAACTAAAATTCTATAAATTATATTCCGCCTGGTAAATGTAATTTGGGCACCGTTAAAACTGTTTTATCATCATTGAAATGGTAATATAACGTTTAGGAAAAAATATGCGTTTGTTCGCTGATAATAAATTTATTATTATCTTCGTTTGTAAAATACAGAACTTTGTTAATATTGAAGTTCATAGAGGTTGAAGAAAAAAAAATTGATTATATAGTTTACTATGATTTTTGTGACATTTCCTGGCTTTGCATTGGTCGTGTTCCTGATGGTTGAGTGGCATCTTCAATGACAAACTGACGCCAACATTTTAGAGCAGTATTATATGATATGTATATTTATCATATTAAACATAAACAGTTTTTGCAACATTATAACAAATAGCAAGGAAAACAATTGTCTCATTCCTATCATCGTAATAATTATTTACTATTAATAAAAGCGGTCATATCAGCATCGATAAAATATTGGTATACATCATGTAACGTGTCTACTTTTAATATTCGTGCTGAATAATAATTATAATGGACTAAAAAATAGTTGCAAATATAATTTTTCAATTTACAAATTTGCAGATTAAATCAAATTGTGTCTTTTTTCACAAGTCACTCAGATGTACATGCAATGAAACAGCAGGAACATTGTGTTGTTGTCATAAAAATAAGACAGACTTTTTATGTGTTTTTTTCAAAGCTTCGATTCCCCTTGAAAACGACTCGGACAAGTTAAAATTTTGACGGACAAGTAGATTTCAAAACTTACTTGTCCGGTGGACAAGTAAAAAGTCTGGCTTATTTCTGTCGCTGTCTTCACAACATTTTGAATGTTTTCTTTTTCATTTAAGTTCTTATAGTGTTGATTTAATATGGTGATATATGACAGGCAAAAAAAAACATGTTTTAGACTGATTGTTTCAGACCGGCCAAGTACAGCCGTCACTCACACAAGTCCCTGGAAGCCAACAGAAGGAGGCTCAATGACACTGACGTGTGACATCACAGATGGCAATCCCTTAGATGAGATCAAACAAGTGACATGGAAGAATGGAGACAAGACACTCTCTTCTGCTGGTCGTTTCCAACTCAGTGACAATAACAAAGTATTGACCATAAGTTCACTTAACCACACTGTGGACGATGGTCAGTACTCTTGTGCTGCAGAGAATAAGGCTGGGACGGGCGACTTCAGTGCAAAGTTTCATCTTCAGATACACTGTAAGTAAAGATTAGTTATTGCACTGATATCTAAATGGCATAGCTCTAAGTGGGTTGTCTTCATACATAACTGATAGATACCAAAACATAAAGATTGGGAACTGCTTTTCGGCTGCACTGCCAACTTTATTTGGTGTTCCCCAGGGTTTTTTTTTGGGCCTTTGCTTTTTACTCTTTACACCACTAAGCTCTGTTATGCAAAAGCCATAACTTGGATCATCATCTTTATGCTGATGATACTTAGCTCTACATTTCGTTACTTTAGTAGCAACAACTGCAGTGTTATTGAACAATGTTCAGGAATTAACATAAATCTCTGCCACTGTATGAGTAACCATATCAAAATTACATGTCCTGTATTGGTGCCACAAATCGCTCCCTTAATCAACTTAGTGATTGTTTCCAAGATACCGTCCACTGGATGACTGACACCAATTGAAATTAAATGCAAATAAAACTGAATTGATCATTATTGGTACTCCAATTGAATCAGCATATCACGCCAGCAACCTCGGCACGGAATCTAGGAGTGATCTTTGATAGTAACTTCAATTTCTGACAACACATATCTCAAACGTGTCGCTGCTGTTTTTTATCATATTCGTGATCTTCGCCGTATATGCCGGCATATATAATTTTCTGTTGCTAACACTATTGCAACAGGGCTTGTTAGCAGCAGGCTTGACTATTGCAATTCGGCCAATTCCCTCCTTTATAAATTCGCTAGCAAGAATATTAGAAAAATTCAACGTGTCCAAAATTTTCTGCAAGGCTAGTTACAAGATCTCCTAATTTGTCTCGCTCTATACCACTTTTGAAGTCTGCATTGGCCTTCTGTATGATATCATATAATACTTAAGATCTGTACCATTGCATACCAGGCATTGTCCAGTAAGCAACCATCTTATTTGCATTCCCTGCTTATCATTGTAAGAAAACCTGTCCAGCTTTGATCATCTAGTTATGACCTACTTTATGTTCCTAGAGTCACCACAAACATTGGAACTAGGACTTTTTCTGTTGCTGCACCAACTCTGGAATATGCTTCCTCTTAATGTTAGATCAGGTGAAAATATTTTAAAATGTTGTCATCATTTAAAAACTTATCTTTACAACCTTGCTTATCCACCATAACTCCCTAGTGTCTTGACCCATCTGTTGACAACTGGAATACTGCTTATGGATTTTGAGATTGATTAATCCTTTTGTTTTGATGCACCTCTCAGCTTGGTTTTCAAGGATTTAGGCACTATAGAAGTTATCTTATTATTATTATTAAATGGACATCATGAAGTTATGTGCAATAAAATATGCAGTTTATAAAATATGAGTCGGGTAACCAGGTGATGCCCGGGTGGCCGAGTGTATAACATCAATGAGTATAAAACGTTCTTGGTGTTGTTGATGTTGAAAAGTGATTCATTCCTGTTCCCTTGTTACTATAACTAAACATATTATAGTTGTGATGCACTGCAAATTTTTTGTTAATTTCATTTTTAGTCCTTTGGGCCGAAGGTCCAACGGACTATTGCCATCACACTGTACCGTGCGCCGTGTGCCGTTAGCTGCTGTATCTCAGAAACCGTTCAGCAACTTTTTCTCTAATTTTGCATAGACATATCTTAGGGCACTGCCACTATGCACGAGAAATCTGTATTTGATTGAATCATTCTAAGGGCTCCCTAGGGCCTCCAAGGACCCCGAAACTGGTAAAAATGTAACATTTTGTCTTATCACTCATTTGGTCAGCCGGGGTCACATATAGACGTATTAGTCGAAAGGACTTCAGGGCCACTTGGCCCAATTTTAGTCCTTTGGCCGAAGTTCCAAGGGACTATTGCCATCACTCTGCGTCCGACGTCTGCCGTCCGCTGTTAGCTGTCATATCTCAGAAACCTTTCAGCAACTTTTTCTCTAATTTTGCGTAGACATGTCTTAGGGCACTGCCACTATGCACGAGAAATCTGTATTTGATTTAATCATTCTAAGGGCTCCCTAGGGCCTCCAAGGACCCCGAAACTGGTAAAAATGTAACATTTTGCCTATTTTTTCAAAAACTGTTTAGCAACTTTTTCTCTAATTTTAAATATACATTTCATGTGGTAGTGTCACTGTACACAAGAAATCTGTATTTGATTGAATCATTCTAAGGGCACCAAGGTCCCCTAAAATGCTAAATTTGCTAACTAAATTGGTCTGCCACAGCAGCAGATCTATCATGCTTCCAGTCCTTTTGTTGAACTAATCCCTTTTCCTACAACATCTGTCACACCTCACTGTGCCAGCCTGATGGGAGCTGTGACTAATCTGTAATTGGTCACTGGCAGAGGTTTATGTCAATAGACAGCTCACTAGACCCCTGGAAAGTTGTGCTTACATTCTAAGGGGTCATCCTGAAACAACCAAATGTCAACCGTTAGAAGAGTTGACATGAAAGTTTATTCAACAACAACAACAACATAATAATACGTGCACAATATTTAAAAAATAACACAATACATGCACAATATACAATACAAAAAAATGCCAAGTATACAATTGTAAGTCACAGTTTTGAAGTTGAAAAGGGCAAGAAGAAGTGTGTCACTTATAACACTTGCCCAATTTATAATTGATATAATTACAGTCAAGAATATTTTACAATATGCAACATGCGTGATTACAACATACAATTTTTAAAAGAATGAAATATATATCACCAATACCACTTGTGCTAAAGAATAACAATTTGTGAAGTCCAATATAGACAATACATTTTTAGTAAGTAAGCAAAATATTATCAGTGTATTTTTTTTTGAAGCAATAGACATTTTTAGAACATATTAAAGAATTGTCTAGAGAATTCCATAGTGTTACACCTTTAAACGAAAGACACATTCTCTTTAAATTGGTGTGAGCAAAATGTTGTTTAAAAGTTGGGCTTTGTCTAGTTGCATATACAGGACTGTACAAAGTAAACAACTTTTGTATGTTCACTGGTAGCAAATTGCTATTTGCCTTGTACATAATAAGTGCAGTTCGTAAATCAACAATATCTGACACTTTCAAGATATGTAATTCAGAGAATAGAGAAGAAGTGTGATCCAACCTCTTAGCTCTACAAATTAAGCGCACCACTCTCTTTTGTAACACTACTAAACAATTTAAGGTAGTAGCATACGTATTGCCCCATACTTCAATGCAATACATAATGTATGGGAGAAAAAGGGAATGGTATAAAGTAAGCATTCCCCGTTTGTCAATGAGAAAGCTGGCTCTATACATTATGGCACAACTCTTTGAGAGTTTAGATTTAATCACAGAAATGTGTTTTTTCCATGTTAATTTATTATCTATCAAAACTCCTAAAAATTTGGTGAATTCAACCTTATTTATGTCTTCCTTACTTATATGTATAGAGACAGGTGTCTTTATAATACGTTTGCCAAATAACATATAATTTGTTTTTGATATATTGAGAGAGAGCCTGTATACTGCAAACCATACATGTAACTTTTCCAATTCAATATTTGTCAACCTGACAAGTTCACCTATATCACTATTACTGTAGAACATGTTAGTATCATCAGCAAATAAGATGAACTTAAAGATGCTTGAAACATTACAAATATCATTTATGTACAAAATAAACAACTTTGGTCCTAAAACAGATCCTTGTGGGACACCACAAGATATTTTGAGTATTTCTGAATCACAATTATCATAGTGAACAAACTGACTTCTGTTTTTCAAGTAACTCATAATCCACTGATGTGCAACACCACGAATACCATAAAAAAATTAATTTGTTTGCCAATATATCATGGTTAACCGTATCAAATGCTTTCTTAAGGTCAACAAATATGCCAATGGCATATTTATTATTATCAAGAGAATTAGTAATTTCTTCGACCAATTCTATTAAGGCATGAGATGTTGACATGCTTGATCTAAATCCATATTGACTAGAACTGAGTATATTATACTTATCTAGAAAACTATTTAACCTCTCACAGTATAATTTCTCCAGTATTTTTGAGAACTGGGGCAACAAAGAAATAGGTCTGTAATTTGTAAATACACCCTTATCACCAGACTTAAATATTGGAATGACTTTAGCTGTTTTCATTTGATTATGAAATATTCCAGTGATAAAGGAAACATTGCATATGTGCTGTTTTCATTTGATTATGAAATATTCCAGTGATAAAGGAAACATTGCATATGTGCTTCAACGGTTTTACAATGTGAGCAATAATGATCTTAATCATGCTCATGTTTAAATCATTACAATCTGTTGACATTTTACCCTTAACATTTTGAACCGTTCTGATGATGTCTTGATCATCAACAGGACTTAGAAACATACTTTTATCAATTTCTTTTCCCAAATAATCAAATATATCTACATCATTTTTAGGAAGATTAATTTGTTTTGCAAGATTGGGTCCAACATTTGTAAAAAAAATATTAAATCCATTTGCAATTTCCTTCTTCTCATGTATCTCTTTGTCATTGTTCATAAAATAGGCAGGATATGTTGGAGTACTGGATTGTTTGTTGATTACTCTATTTAGAATTTTCCAGACGCCTTTTATATCATTTTTTTGTTTCTCCAACATTGTGCTGTAATATGCTTTTTCAGCAAACCTTAATATAGATGTTAATTTATTTTTATAATGTTTGTACTTTAGTTCAGCTTCATGTGAGCGGGATATAACAAATGCTTTGTAAAGCTTCTTCTTTTTGGCACAAGAACATTTCAAACCTTTAGTGAACCAAGGTTTCTTATAAAAGTCACTTTTTCTTGAAATAATTTTTATAGGGCAATGCTTGCTAAACAAGCCTATAAATTTGTTTAAAAATAGATCATACGCCTGATTTACATCATGTAAGTTTAAAATATCATCCCATGATTGTAGACTTAGTTCATGTGAGAGTGAAGTTAAGGTGTCTTTATTTATTACTCTGGTGTACTGAGTATTCATTTTAGTATTTCTACATATTTGATACTCGCATACTGCAAATATTGGCAGATGGTCAATGATATCATTATACAGAATACCACAGGTGAGACTGTGTCGCAATTCATTTGTGAATATGTTGTCTATCAGAGTAGCTGAAATGTCAGTGACTCTGGTTGGCTTATCAGTTAGAGGGTAAAGACCTAGACTATACATCAAATCAAGAAAGTGTTTAGTACTGCTGTGTTGTTCATGTTTTAACAAATCAATATTTAGGTCGCCACACAGAAATATCGTTTTGTGTGCTTTTACATCATTAAACATGTGTTCTATTTTTTCACAAAATATATCTAAATTTGAACCAGGTGTTCTGTACATACAATTGATAATAACATTAGCGTGATTCTTTATGGCAAGTTCTACTGTAACACATTCAAAAGTATGTTCGACTTCCATGGATTTTGTTTCAAGTAATCTGCACGACTATTCATTACATAAGCACTGTAGCCAATTAGATTCAAATCATCTATAACATCCAGTTCTGCCCATGTTTCAGATACAGCGACAATATCAAATTTCATATGTAAGTCTTGCAGATAGTAATTCATTTTCAGAAGGTTTTTCTTAAGACTTCTGGCATTAAAATGAATGAATGATAAGCCATTAAGCTTACACATATTATCATTGAATTCTGAATCAGTGTAATAGTTACATTTTGATGTTGAGTTGTCGCACAAGTTGTTATTTGGATCGATATCATTTTCAAAGTCGAAACTATTATAATCAGTATAACTAGGGGAGGAAAATTCAAATTGGGAACAAGTATTAACTAATTTGTAGATTTTGTAATCTTGTTCATTTGGTGAATTCTCAAAAATAAGTTCATCATCGCTCATATCTTCAAATGGGAAAACTTCATAGCAGGATGAACATCGATAAATTAGTTTTTTTTTAATAATTAACATAAACTGATACTGTGTTATATTGGTACAAGTCTTATGAAAGGTAGACTCACAAAGTCCACATTTGACAAAATGAGTATTTAACAATTCCCCACAAACTAGGCACGAGTCTTTTTTTATCATATTTTTAGCCATTTGAGACGTTTAAGCATCAACTGTTGCTGGTAACTAGATAGCCTAGATAAACAACGAATGGGTAACATAGGAAATACCATACAGCCCACATACAATACAATGAGTGTGTCCACAATAATAAAGCAAAGAAGAAATATGCAGCGTCTAATAGTTAGACAGCGTTTGCACAACAATAACAACAACATTGTCAATGATCAGTCAACTCATATAGTTCCGTTATACACAAGAAATCTGTATTTGATTGAATTATTCTAGTATCATCAGCATATAGTAGAACATACATTTGCAAGAAAAGGTCTAGGGGCCTACATCATCATCACTAAGGTTGTAAATTTCACCAGCTGCCATGTCAAGTCCCTTATAATTATGACTAACAGTGTTCAAAATCATTCAGATAAATAGCAAATAACAAAGGAGACAAGTTTTCTCCTTGTGGTAACTCTACATCACATGAGAAGAAGGCTGACACAGCCCCCCAAAATACAAAATGTTTACACTATCTAGTGATGTGGTTTTGAGAAGGGCCCTTGAGACTATCCCCATAACAGTAGATGTTGTGTATTGTACCAGAAACAGAACCCTATTCCCCTTCCCAAAACATTTGTCATATGCGGAGTCTGTGTCTTGCATGGACATCTATTTTATGCAGTTGCTTTATATAAACAGAAAGTTTGTGAAATTAGTTATTCTGAGGCCACGGAAAAGTAATTCCCAGTTTCTCATCAATCCATGTATTTAAAAATATGTGCCACAACATTTTATTTTCTATTATAATTATTCCTCTAAATGCAAGACGTGGTGCAATAAGTGAACAGTAAACATGTCAACATTTTACTTCCATCATAACCCTTAATGATCTGTAACTATGATTCACCAAAAAACATTTGATTAATAATTACCTTCAGGGTTGTTTGATTTATGCTGGGAGGAAACTGTTTCTGTCCAGCAGAAAAGGCAACTATAGGAAATACATGCCATTGATAGGCAAACGTGTTCTTTTTATAGAAAACGTCAGTTTCTTTCCGTACCTGTCTATGTATGATAACCATTTGTTCGCCCTGCTCACAATAAACAAGAAACATCACATGAATGATAAAAGGAAGATCACTGCCACTTAACCTGTGGATTATTATTATTCTAAAACTGCTCTGCTACTGCTTGGTGGACAGTTAATTAGTGGCTCAAGTTCAAATACATCAGGACGTTTTTCACACCTGCATGGTAGTTTAGGCTCAGTAGTGTGCTGGCAGCTACTAAGCCTATAGGCTTGTGTGAAAAGGATAGTTGGCAGAAGAACTAACTTCAAAGCACCATTGCATCCATTTAGCCAGGCAGCAGTCACACTATCAGAGTGTCTGCTGCTATGTTTTTATATATAGGCTTAATGATCCCAATACACCAATCTGTTGGCACAGTGTCAGATAATAGAACTAGGTTAAACATCTTAACAATAACTATAATTAGTTCTGTGGGGCTGTTTTAAGTATTAATTTATAACATTATCAATACCATATGCCTTTTTGTTTTTGAGTTTTTTTATTTGCATTAATACGTCATCTTGTGTGAGTGATCTGTTTATGTGTAATGGCCCCCAAAAAGGATCCCAAAACTGGTAAATTTTCACGTTTTCTTTTTTTAAACTTCAGTACCTTTTTCTCTAATTTTTCATAGACATTTCATGTGGTAGTGCCACTATACACAATAAATCTGTATTTGATTGAATCATTCTAAGTGCACCAAAGGTCCCCTAAAATGCTAAATTTGCTAACTAAAATTAATTGTCTACCTCAGACTAACTATATTTATAACTTATTGTGTATTACACCCAGCTGTGGAGCTAAGATTCTCTGCCTGCTATTGTTTGATGGAAACTGTGACTAATCTGTAATTGGTCACTGGCAGAAGCTTGTGTCAGCAGACAGCATTAAGCCACTTGACCCCTGTTAAACTGGACAGTTGCCTGTAGGTTTTAAACAGTGTCAAACAGTGAGTCTACCTTTTGCTCTCAGATAATCTGTCCTCTTAGTTTTACACATGAAGACATAATCTGGCATAACTTGATAAGTCTTTGTAGCAGCACATTTGTACTTCCAGTGTATCATTGCAACATAACATACATATTACATACTGTGTGCCACATTTGAATGTTGTGCATGTAATATTTCCATGCAATCCATTTGCATATATAATGTAAAACTTCAACAACCGTTTTCTTCATTTCCACTTTTTGACCCCTACCATGTTCAATGCTCCATAACTTTGCCAATTTTTGTAGCAGTCGTAATTTTTGAAACCATGTGAAGCACTCTACCAAACCTTTACAAGGATGTAAGAAAACAGTGTTACAATTTTTCCGACTTATCACTCATTTGGTCAGCCGGGGTCACATATAGACGTATTAGTGCAAAGGACTTCAGGGCCACTTGGCCCATTTTTCTTTATTGCAAAGTCATTGCATATATTCTAATCACAATTTGTATTAGTAGTTTTGATGTGACACATGTCTAGTGGTCAATAGTTGATAACAATGATGCAGTGTTGATCTTACATGAAGGCACACGTCATTGCAAATTTTTTTTAAACACCAACATTCTCTGTGATGAAAATGTCACCACACATGCATTACGTAGCACTGCGTGTGTGCACGATGGTTTGAAAGTGTAGTGTATTACATGGAAGCTAATTCAACGAGGGAATACATTTTGCTTTTTTGTAGTAAAAATAGTACATACAACAGCACTTTATTGTTGATCTAAACATTAAAAATGACAAAGGCATCTTATTTTAATTATGTTTAGTGTTTAGTCGTAAATGTGGTGTATTTGCAGTATGTTAGCAGGCACTCATTCTTAATTTATCTTAATGTTTAACCAATGGAAATTTGAACATACATACTTTTATGGGAAACATTTAACCCAAGAAATTGTACATTAGAGAAAGTACAACCAACGTATAATTCGAAGACATGAGTCATGTGACACCGAAACACAACCAAAATATAGTCCTAACACCTGAGGCACAAGACACCCTGACTCGATTTGAAACCCAACTTAGACCACTAAAGATGAAATATTCTTAATGTTAATTTCATATATATCTGTGCAGGTCATTATATTGGTGCATTTTACATTTCTTCTTGTAGATAAGCCAGTTGTGTCAGTGGTGACGCTAGATCCCGTGGTAGAAGGACAGTCAGTGACCATTACATGTCAGTCACAAGGGGCAAGACCAGCAGTGGACAAAGTCACATGGAAGAAAGGTCAAGAGTTCATCGATGTGACCCGTGACACCAGGTATAAGGGAGGGACTGTCCACTCGCAATCACTGACCATTGGGTCAGTCTTGAAGACAGATGCTGGGGAGTACACGTGTCAACTGAGCAATGACGTGGGACACGGCACTGCGTCTGTCACACTGCAAGTCTTGTGTAAGTAGCTGAAGCAAACGCAACTAGATTGGATATTGGTACTTCTTCCGGTTTCTGCCTTACACCATTAATTAAGAACCACTCAACAAATACTATTTTTAGTCCTTTGGCCGAAGGTCCAAGGGACTATTGCCATCACTCTGCGTCCGATGTCCGCTGTTAGCTGCCGTATCTCAGAAACCATTCAGCAACTTTTTTTCTAATTTTGCGTAGACATATCTTAGGGCACTGCCACTATGCACGAGAAATCTGTATTTGATTGAATCATTCTAAGGGCTCCCTAGGGCCTCCAAGGACCCCAAAACTGGTAAAAATGTAACATTTTGCCTATTTTTTAAAAAACTGTTCAGCAACTTTTTCTCTAATTTTAAATATACATTTTGTGTGGTAGTGTCACTGTACACAAGAAATCTGTATTTGAATCAATCATTCTAAGGGCACCTAATGACCCCAAAAAAAGGACCCCAAAACTGGTAAATTTTCACATTTTGCCTATTTTTTTTAAAACTCTGAAGTAACTTTTTCTCTAATTTTGCATAGACATTTCATATGGTAGGGCCACTATACACAAGAAATCTGTATTTGATTCAATCATTCTAAGGGCTCCAAAGGTCCCCTAAAATGCTAAATTTGTTAACTAAATAAATGGTCAACTGTAGCAGGAGATCTAATCCCTTTTCCTACAACATCTGTCACACCTCACTGTGGCTGGCTGGTTAATGTGTGACTAATCTGTAATTGGTCACTGGCAGAGGCTCCAGTCACTGTGGCTGGTGGTGGGAAGTGTGACAAATCTGTAATTGGTCACTGACAGAGGCTTGGGTCAACAAACACAGCACCTTGTACCAGAAACAGAACACTATTCCCCACCCAAAACATCTGTCACATGCTGAGTCTGTGTCTTGTATGGATATATATTTTATGCAGTTGTTTTATATAAGCAGAAAGTTAATTGAAATGAGTTATTCTTAGGCCACAGAAAAGTAATTCCCGGTTTCTCATCGATGCATGTATTTAAAAATATGTCCCACAACATTTTATTTTCTATTATAATTATTCCTCTAAATGCAAGATGTGGTGCAATATGTGAACAGTGAACAGTGAACATGTCAACATCTTACTTCCATCATAACCCTTAATGATCTGTAACTATGATTCACCAAAAAAACATTTGATTAATAATTACCTACAGGGTTGTTTGATTTATGCCGGGTAGAAACTGTTTCTGCCCGGCAGAAACGGCAACAATAGGAAATGCATACCATTGATAGGCAAACGTGTTCTTTTTATAGAAAACGTCACTTTCTTTCTGTACCTGTCTACGTATGATAACCATTTGTCCGCCCTGCTCACAATAAACGTCACATGAATGATAAAAGGAAGATCACTGCCACTTAACTTGTGGATTATTATTATTATAAACTGTTCTGCTACTGCTTGGTGGACAGTTAATTAGTGGGTCAAGTTCAAATACATCAGCACGTTTTTCACACCTGCATGGTAGTTTAGGCCCAGTAGTGTGCTGGCAGCTACTAAACCTATAGGCTTGTGTGAAAAGGATAGTTGGCAGAAGAACTAACTTCAAAGCGCCATTGCATCCATTTAGCCAGGCAGCAGTCACACTGTCCCAGTGTCTGCTGCTATGTTTATATAATAATTATATAGGCATAATGATCCCAATACACCAATCTGTTGGCACAATGTCAGATAATGGAACTAGGTTAAACATCTTAACAATAACTATAATTAGTTCTGTGGGGCTGTTTTTTTCAGTGTACAGTAAACATGTAAACATTTTATTTCCATCATAACCCTTAATGATCTGTAACTATGATTCACCAAAAAACATTTGATTAATAATTACCTACAGGGTTGTTTGATTTATGCCGGGCAGAAACTGTTTCTGCCCGGCAGAAACAACAACTACAGGAAATACATGCCATTGATAGGCAAACGTGTTCTTTTTATAGAAAATGTCACTTTCTTTCTGTACCTGTCTATGTATGATAACCATTTGTCCGCCATGCTCACAATAAACAGCACATGAATGATAAAAGGAAAATCACTGCCACTTAATTTGTGGATTATTATTATTATAAAACTGCCCTGCTACTGCTTGGTGGACAGTAAGCTGCAACTGTCTTTGAGTTTGTTTACATTTTGACAAACTACTATTATATAGCACTAATTTTTGAATGAATCACATTTTGAGAATGCATGTCATTGTTTGCGGTGTAACTTTTGTATGCTTCATTTTCTGCTGCTACAAGTTGTGTTCATCTGAAAGATTATTCAATTACTTATCCAATGATAACACATATGTTGTGGTGTTGGAAATATATAGCTTTGGTATATTGTACACGAGGGTTGTGATAGGAAACTATTGGACATTGCGACAGTCCAGAAAGACAGTATGAGATGTGTCACTCAATATATCAAGTGTGACTTTCAGATACTTCATTTTGTAGTGCTATGGATTATGATGGGCCTCTCCATTAGCTCCCTATATATTTATGTGAAATATATCATTATGTCATTAAAATATTTCAGAACAGGCTAACGCTAAGCTGCAACTGTCTTTGAGTTTGTTTATATTTTGACAAACTACTATTATATAGCACTATTTTTTGAATTGGCACGACTAATGCTAATATATCCCACAAAATGACTTCTACAGGAAACAACGTTGGTGTAAATTATCATCTCATTATTCTTACTGACAAAGACCTGTAAGTTAGGTGAGTAACACCTTCGAAGTTCTGACAGCAGGACACCGCTTTTGGTGAAGTCGAGACAAAAGTTTGACAAAGGCTTCAAGTTCAAACGGTCTATCACCGTCCAGCTGACCCATTTTTTATTTTCTTTAGACCACCTTTTGCTCTCAAATAATCTGTTCTCTTAATTTTATACATAAAAACATTATCTGGCATAACTTTATTCATTTTTGTAGCAGCACATTTGTACTTCCAGTGTATCATATATTTATCACTTGTTGTGAATTACACCCAGCTGTGGAGCTAAGATTCTCTGCCTGCTATTGTTTGATGGAAACTGTGACTAATCTGTAATTGGTCACTGGCAGTAGCTCGTGTCAACAGACAGTATTAAGCCAATAGACCCCTGTTAAACTGTTAGGTTTCAAACTGTGTCAAACAGTGAGTCTACCTTTTGCTCTCAAATAATCTGTCCTCTTAGTTTTACACATAAAGACATAATCTGGCATAACTTGATAAGTCTTTGTAGCAGCACATTTGTACTTCCAGTGTATCATTGCAACATAACATACATATTACATACTGTGTGCCACATTTGAATGTTGTGCATGTAATATTTCCATGCAATCCATTTGCATATATAATGTAAAACGTCAACAGATGTTTTCTTCATTTTCACTTTTTGAACCCTACCATGTTCAGTGCTCCATAACTTCACCAATTTTTGTAGCAGTCATATTTTTTGAAACCGTGTAAAGCACCCTACCAAACCTTTATAAGGATGTAAGAAAACAATGTTACAATTTTTCTGACTTATCACTCAATTGGTCAGCTGGGATCACATATAGACGTATTAGTCCAAAGGACTTCAGGGCCACTTGGCCCATTTTTGATGTTGTATGTGTATGTTTTTGTATCTGTGTTGTATATTTTACTTAAGACATTTCTCCTAACCACATATGTCCTTTTGAGATTTAAATGTTCCGACTATCTTTTTAATATTCCGTATCCTCCTTAGCTTCTGAGCAATTCCATCCATCTGTTGACGAATGTTCTTTGTAATGCTTAATCCTTTGGTTTTGTTGCACCAATGAGGTTGGATGTTTCAAGGATATTGGTGCTAAAGAAGTCATTTTATTATTATTACTATTACTTTATGCCTTCAAATCAATGTGTGAACTTTTATGATAACTGGGACTTTGATAAGTAACTCCATATTTGTCTCAGTGACATTACTACATAGCAGTATTACGCATTGAGTATTCCATGTAATGTTTTACTCTCTTGAGTTAGATTAAAAACACTGCACTGAAGGAATGAACATGTACCTCATTATACCACTAAAGGAATCATTTCATTATTCTTAAATAAACAATGAATCACCTTTATGATGAGATTTATAGCTTATGCTAAGTGATTGTATCAATATAAAATGACAAGAGACTTGCAAATGCAATCTATATGTTGGGGAAATGCATGTGTAACAGGGATTAGCACAATATATATATTTGCAAAACTCAATAACATTTGTGTACATTTTGTTCCATGTAATGCTCTCTTGTTTAATAAACAAAACCAGTACCACATTAATTTCCACACATTTTGTCAGAAATTGACACTGTGAAATCATCCATTTAAGTTTAATCACAGTTGTGTTACTTTAGTAGCAACAACTGCAATATTATTGAACAATGTTCAGGAAATTAACATAAAACTCTGCCACAGTATGAGAAGCCATATCAAAATTACATGCCCTGTATTGGCGCCACAAGATCTCATCAGTACAGTGTCATGGTTTTTCTCATATCCCAGCATGATTGTTTTGTTTTAAAATTATGGCACCTTTCCATGTAAAAATGTTGCTGAAATAAATTGATGTATAATTATATAATTTTTTTTAGATTGACAATCAAGACAACATGAGAGTTCGTATAAGGAAAAAGAGCTAATAATGCCACTGTACAAAACAATAGTTAAGCCTCATTTAGAATTTTGTATTCAAGCACGGAGGCCACATATCACAGGAAGGACATAGATATGCTAGAAAGAGAACAGAGGAGACCAACTAAAATGATACCAAAACTGAGGGATCATAATTACGAAATACGCCTAAAAGAATGTGGTTTAACAACACTAGAGACCAGGAGATTGAGAGGAGATCAGATAGAAGTGTTTAAAATATTGAATGGTTATGAATAAATTGATATAAATATTTTTTTCTCAGTTAAGAAAGATAGAAGGACCAGAGGACACGAAGTTACATTAGCAAAGGAGCAGTGTAGATTAGATACAAGAAAGTTCTCATTCTCACAGAGGACTTTAAATGAATGAAACAGATTATCTCCTGATTGTGTTGGTGCTAGTAGCGTGAATATGTTTAAAAATAAAATCAACACACCTTAAAAGGGCGGGATACACGTAGATAAAAAAGTATTGGACTCTCGATAAGCCAAAAGGCTTCCTTGTCCACCTGCCATCTAGAGTTACTTTTCTGGATGACAACTTTGTTAAATCTTTTTACTAGGAGTAACACAATGCATCAACAATTTATTATTGTGCAACTGCTATTAAGAATACGCTATTCACTGCTTATTTCAGTATTTTTTGTGTTTGCCTTAAAGATAATTTATTGAAAAGAATCGTTACTGTAATTTGTTATTTTTACATATAACATTCTCATTGCATAATAACCATTAGTATAAACCCAACATGTTTAGGTTGGCTTAATTTATAAATACTAATACTTAAGACACACACTAAAACATCTATCATTTGTCAACTTCAGATAAGCCGAATGGCCAAGCAACAGTTGAACCACAAGATGTCACTGTGGCTGTGAATGGACAAGTGTCATTAACCTGTGGTGCTCCAAGTGACTCTGGCAACCCAGCTGCTTCCTGGTTCACCTGGAGCAAAGACAACAGTGACTTCAGCAGCAACACAACAGACGCACTGAGACTGACACCTTCAAGTGTGACAGAATCTAGCAAATACAGGTGTAAGGCTGGCAACTGGATCGGACAGAGTGACTACTCAGAGTGGACCAAGGTGACAGTGCAAGGTGAGTGAGTGTGACAGTGTAAAGTGAGTGACTGTAACAGTGCAAGGTGAATGAATATGTGATGATGCAAGGTGAGTGACTGTGACAGTGCAAGGTGAGTGAATATTTGACAGTGCAAGATCAGTGGCTTTGTGACAGCGCAAGGTCTGTGACAGTGAAGGGTGAATGACTATGTGACAATGCAAGGTGAGTGAATGTGTGACAGTTCAAGGTGAGTGACTGATAGTACAAGGTGAGTGAATCTATGACAGTGCAAGGTGAGTGACTGTGACAGTGCAAGGTGAATGATTGTGACAGTGCAGGGTGAATGACTGTGTGACAGTGCAAGGTGAGTGAATGTGTGACAGGGCAAGGGCAGTGACTGTCACAGTGCAAGATCAGTGACTGTCACAGTGCAAGGTCAGTGACTGTGTGACAGTGCAAGGCCAGTGACTCACAGTGCAAGGTCAGTGACTGTCACAGTGCAGGGTGAATGACTGTGTGACAGTGCAAGGTGAGTGAATATTTGACAGTGCAAGGTCAGTGACAGTGAAAGGTGAATGACTGTGTGACAGTGCAAGTCAGTGACTCTGTGACAGTGCAAGGTGACTGACTGTGTGGCAGTGCAAGGTGAGTGACTGTGACAGTGCAAGGTGAGTGACTGTGTGACAGTGCAAGGTGAGTGACTGTATCAGTGCAAGGTGAGTGACTGTGACTGTGCAAGGTGAGTGACTGTGACAGTGCAAGGTGAGTGACTGTGGCAGTGCAAGGTGAGTGACGGTGACAGTGCAAGGTGAGTGACTGTGGCAGTGCAAGGTGAGTGACTGTGTGGCAGTGCAAGGTGAGTGACTGTGTGACAGTGCAAGATGAGTAACTGTCACTGTGCAGGGTGAGTGACTGTGTGACAGTGCAAGGTGAATGACTGTGGCAGTGCAAGGTGAGTGACTGTGGCAGTGCAAGGTGAGTGACTGTGTGACAGTGCAGGATGAGTGATTGTCAGTGTGCAGGGTGAGTGACTGTGTGACAGTGCAAGGTGAGTGACTGTGACAGTGCAAGGTGAGTGACTGTGGCAGTGCAAGGTGAGTGACTGTGGCAGTGCAAGGTGAGTGACTGTCACTTTGCAGGGCGAGTGACTGTGACAGTGCAAGGTGATTGACTGTGACAGTGCAAGGTGAGTGACTGTCACTGTGCAGGGTGAGTGACTGTGTGACAGTGCAAGGTGAGTGACTGTGACAGTGCAAGATGAGTGACTGTAACTGTGCAGGGTGAGTGACTGTGTGGCAGTGCAAGGTGAGTGAATGTGACAGTGCAAGGTGAGTGACTGTGACAGTGCAAGGTGAGTGACTGTGACAGAGCAAGATGAGTGACTGTCACTGTGCAGGGTGAGTGACTGTGTGACAGTGCAAGGTGAGTGACTGTGACAGTGCAAGGTGAGTGACTGTGACAATGCAAGGTGAGTGACTGGCAATGCAAGGTGAGTGACTGGCAATGCAAGGTGAGTGACTGTGTGACAGTGCAAGGTGAGTAACTGTGACAGTGCAAGGTCAGTGACTCTATGACAGTCCAAGGTGAATGACAGTGCTATTTGCCTGAAACAAAATATCTTAGAAACAGGGTCTCTTGTCCCAATCTTGGTGTCTCCTCTTCCTTATCTCCATCATCTTGCAAGTGTGCATGGTCTTGTTTCCCTATTTAGATGCTGCACCATCAACTTGGAACAACTTCCACTGATAATGTGACTGGCTTAGATACACTGACAACTCCTTACTGGTCCAGATTGAGCATAGCTGAGCCTGATAATCAGGGCTAATTTTGTAACATTACTTGAGAATTTGCAGCTACCCCTGATTGTCTCCAACTCACACTAGCCAATTGATACCAGCCCAACCAACCCAAACAGAATAGTAGCACTGATATAAAATACTCTTGGTGGTTTTAAGATTGAACAAGATATAACAACATTTAGACAGACTTACCACATCTGCCACTGAAAGCAGAAAGCTTGGAGAGTGTTTAAATGTTTAATATATTTATGGTCAATTTATATATCAATTTATTGCTTAAACATGACGTGTGACTTTTTTGTAGTAGTTCTATTTTTGAAATTACACATTATACAATGCCTGTTGACACATATATTTTCAGCTCCAGCCAATGTAGAATATCCTAATTCTGATGACATCATCAAAACTCCTGCCTTTGATGACCTTCACTTCAACATGACATGCACTGTGTCAGGCAGCGGTGACCTGATGGTTCAGTGGCGCAAAGATGGAGTGTCAGTTGATACAGGTGACTTTGCTGTCACCACTGTGCCAGTGACAGGTGGACAGTACAAGTATGGACAGACAGAAGCCATGGACAGTACACTGATGTGGCAGGTGACAAAAAGAGCGAAGTATTTCACCTGTAACAACTTCACCCACTTTGATGGCAACTACACCTGTGCCGTGTCTACACAGACGGCTGGTGCAACAACTCGTGATGAGTTCAAGGCCTTCATTGTTAATGTTCAGTGTAAGTTTATATCAAAATGCATGTTATCTAAACCATTGTCCATAATTGCACTTTTTACTCTGTTATTGTTCTTAGTAACATTTAACAGAATGTATGAAAATGCACAATTGTATGTTGAAACCCAACTGTACAGTTATGATATGTTTGTTGATCAATAATGACACTCCCCATACCAGCCTACATAAAATACTGTCAGACCTCGCTTTACAGGCATTGGTGAGCAGTGAGCACAGCCATCTCACAATTATGACCACCTCACAATTATACCAAATTACTTATGTAACAATAAGATTCAAGAAAGTAGTCCTGTTAATTCAGTACCTTGCTATAACAAGTTATATTGGCTCACTCCCAATGTTGACTTTAATTGAGAGGTTCCACTGTATCAAACTTCATATTTGCCCATATTATTGTCATCAGCCAATGTTTTCCAATCTTAGGTGATCTCTCACAGACATCTGGTCAACAACAGGTAGCCATTTGGTAATTGTGAACATTCTAGTTAGCGTATTTAAACTTTAAATGACATCAATTATACTTGGCATTCATTTGAATGCCAGTGTGGAAATGTTGTAGTTTCTAGAATGACATTCACGTGATTGTTTTCAAAGCTGCTGTGTTCATTTTTATACTCCAAATATCACAATATGTGATGTTAGCACACATCAACTACACACACACACCCTAGATATATTAAGTTGATATTCTTACAATACCTATATGCAAGGTGATTGTCATTATGGCATTGTCAACTATGTCACTCACACAGTCTCATCACAAGAATGTTTTGCCTTACTATGGGCGTGTCAAAACTCATGTTAAGCGGGATTTGTTCTTCACATCTTTCATAGAACACTGATAAGGTTGATTATCTGTGTTCTCTTTGTGTTCACTGATGATCTGTGTTCTCTTATGTGTTCACTGATGGTCTGTGTTATGTGTATGTTCACTGATGGTCTGTGTTCTGTGTGTGTTCATTGATGGTTTGTGTTCTGTCTGTGTTCACTGATGGTCTGTGTTCTGTTTGTGTTCACTGATGATCTGTGTTCTGTTTGTGTTCACTGATTGTCTGTGGTCTGTTTGTGTTCACTGATGGTCTGTGTTCTGTGTGTGTTCACTGATGGTCTGTGTTCACTGATGGTCTGTGTACTGTGTATGTTCACTGATGGTCTGTATTCTCTTTGTGTTCACTGATGGTCTGGGTTCTGTCTGTGTGTGTGTTCATTGATGGTCTGTGTTCTGTCTGTTCACTGATGGTCTGTGGTCACTGATGGTCTGTGTTCTCTTTGTGTTCACTGATGTTCTGTGTTCTGTCTGTGTTCACTGGTAGTCTGTGTTCTGTTTATGATCACATATGGTTGATAAGAGGTGGTGTCAAGATAGATGTTCTTTCATCCTTGTGCCTAGTGTTCTCGCTGTCTCACTGATGTAATGCTTTTCAAATTCTGGACATTGTATGTCATATACAACCCCACACATTACATACTGCGAGGAAACATAATGTTCCACTATTTTAAAATGCGACCACATTATGTGTTCTGATTTACTTGAGACTTACTGTGAAAGGTATTTACAGATCACAATATAATACTTCATAGAACCATTTCAAATTTGCTGTCACATTGTGTACTTGTTTACGATCTATCGTCCATATTGCTCTGTTCGATGACAGATGAAACCCACTGGTCATCTGGCCCCACGGTGACAGCTGCTGCTCCAAATGACACGTCCAAGGAGATTGTGTGTTCTGTGTGTGCCAACCCACAGCCAACCTTCCTGTGGACATTCAAGAATGAGACGCTGCGAGAAGGAATCCATGTAGATAGAAACAAAATCGTCCTGGATCTTGTTGCAAGAGATGACTTTGGTGTCTACCAGTGTATGGCTAACAGTAGCATCAATGGGGAAAGCAGAACAGCTGTCTTTAAAGTCACTCTGGTGGAGAGTGGTAAGTCTGATTTTCTTAAGTTACATGTGTGATGCTCCAAGACTACACAGACAGTTATTAAAGTTATGGTTAGGTTTGTTTTGAGTTCCTCAATTTCAGTTATCTTTCTTTTTTTTCTTCTTCTTTTCTCTTACTTATCTTGCACAACTCTCCACCAACTGTCTCCATTCCCCTCTATCTTTCACTCTCATTCTCCACTCCTCTCCCAATCCTTCCAAGTCTCTCTTTACACAATCCTCCCATCGCAGTCTAGGTCTTCCTCGCCTCCTTTTCTCCTCTACTCTCCTGGCATCCACTTTCTTTGCTAGCCGTTTTCCTCCCATTCTCTCCACATGCCCAGCCCACC
This sequence comes from Paraescarpia echinospica, assembly GCA_020002185.1. NCBI lineage: Eukaryota > Metazoa > Annelida > Polychaeta > Sabellida > Siboglinidae > Paraescarpia > Paraescarpia echinospica. The sequence continues at coordinate 22,548,103 of CM034540.1, forward strand.
TCAGTCGATTCCTCACCAGTTTCTTATTAAGGCTTTCTTTTACTCCAGCCTCCTCCCTCAACTCCTCCATTCTTCGCTTATAATTTCTTCTCACTCCCACAATTCTTCTTACAAAGTTGTTTTCACAAACCTGCACCCTTTCTTGTTGTCTCTCTGTCAGTGCCATCATCTCTAGGCCTTACAGGTATGCCGAATTAACACATGAGCAGAGCATCTTTCCTTTGAGTTTATGCGATATGCACCTGTCTCCCATCACACCTTCAACTCTCCTCCAAGCGTTTGCCCCGGCCTTTATCCTCCTAAATAATATTATTATATAATGTTAATATTAATAATTAATATTCAAAGTTGTGTAGATTTTATTGATCTGGGTACAGTGTATGTACTGAAATTATTTAATGAAGTAGTTAATCAATTAACAGTTTAGTAACATTTTGTTCTATTATTATGAAATTATTTGTATTAATTGTTATTTTTTTTATTTCCCACTTCAGGTCCAGCTAGAGAACCACTCAATTTCACCATCCTGAGTTACCACACTTCAGTCGCCCTTACCCTTCGATGGCGCCCTGGATTCCACGGTGGCCACCCTCCACAGACGTTCACCCTACAGTACAGGGCGTCCAATAAGGTGACTCTGAGAATCTGGACAGATATGTTCAATCACACAACAGATAGAGTGACCTGGTACCAGGCAACTGTGACAGGTCTACAGCCTCAGACTGAATACGTCTTCTCTCTCTATGCTGAGAACAGTCGGCCACGAGACAAGGGTCCGAACAGAAGCGAAACTATCACACAGACTGGCAGCACCACAGGTAGGGCTGATTTTGTTGTATATGATATATTTTGTACATTTGTGCACTCTTGTTTACAAGTGGCTCCTGTACCTATAGTATTTAACTTATTTACAGCCGTTGAACAGGCTCGGAACATGAATTAGCCAATGTTCTGGCCTGTTTAAATAAATAACATGAAAAAGTAGATGGAGAGAAAGTAAAGAAAAGTAAAGAAAATAACAGGAAAAGTTACAGATTATTGAGATTATGATTACTAGTTCATATATTAAAGGAGCACTTTTATTATAGTACAGCTGTATATATTGTGTTTGACAGGTGTATGCCTTCAGCATGCATGCATTGACTGATCAACATGATAGCATTTACATTAATAAATGTCAGTGAACTATGCTGAGAACTGAGAAAGAAAGGATTTTTTTAAGATTTGAATCTTAGTGAAAAGCAGACAAGTGCAGAGAAATTATGACACTTTAAAGTTGAAATTCTTACGTTGAAATTAAATGTGTGCTATATTCCTAGCAATATTTGTTATTTTGTGTAGTTAGTTTATTTCTTTACAAAAATGAGGTCAGTTATTTTTTTAACTATTAAGTACAGGAAGTTATTCCTGCTAATACAATCATCTCTCTACTCAGGTCATTTTTGCTCAGTACCAGTGGTGACCTTGATAGTGAGGTTTGCTCAGTCCCAGTGGTGACCTTGATACTGAGGTTCCTCTGTTTTTAGCTTTGCTAGCTTATTGCATTCACATACAATCTGCAAGTCATCCAATGACTTATTTCTTGTTATTCAATAAGACATCTCTTCCTAAAGATAACTTCAACAATTATAGACCTATTTCTAATTTCAGTTTCATTTCCAAGAGACTCAAAAAGTTGTAGAAAAATGCCTTGGATCTCACATTAAATCAAATATCTTGTCTAATGATTTACAATCTGCATACAAACAGCTTCATTCGACGGAAACTGCCCTATTAAAAGTGCATAATGACATTACTTTAAATATGGATAAAGGTAAAGTAATAGTGCTTACCTTGGCAAAGCCTTGCTAGATCTGTCTGCTGCTTTTGATACAACTAATCACGCCATCGTCTGTCTTTATGATATGTTGTATCCTGCACAGCTTTAAGTTGGTTTTTGTCATATCTGGCATCAAACAGTGATGATTGGGGATTGTCACCATTGAGCATAGTTATTAATAGTCATAATCTAAACCATCATCTTTATGCAGATGATACCCAGATTTACATTTCTTTATCTACGCTTAATACTAATTGTTCCTTAGATCAGCTCAGAAATGTTCTTAATTACATTTTCGTTTGGATGACTGAGAGTAGATTAAAGTTAAATGCTGATAAAACAGAGTTTCTTATTATTGGTACACAGAGGCAGCATAACAAAATTAAAAGCATTTTTCCCACACCTATGCTTAGCCAGTATGTTACACCTGAACCTTCAGCACAAAATCTGGGAGTAATCTTTGATGATAATTTCAATTTTAGATGGCATATTTCTCAAACTTGTAGCTGCTGTTATTATCATATTAGTGATTTACGACGTATTCACCATTATTTGCCTCTTTCTGTTGCAAAAACTATTGCAACTGCACTTGTTACTAGTAGGCTTGATTGTTGTAATTCCCTTTTTCACAATACTGCCCTTAAGGATTAGGTTACAACATGTACAAAATTGCTTGGCTAGTGTTGTGACTCGGTATCCACAGTTTTCTTATTCAATGCATCTTCTGAAGTCTTTGCACTGGATTCCTGTCCGATATCGTATGATTTTTAAGATCTGTACCATTACCTACCAGGCACTTTCATGTAAGCAACCAGCATATTTATATTCATTGCTTACTCCTGTAAAAAGCCTGGCCAGCTTGAATTATCTAGTTCTGATTTACTGTTTGTTCCTAGAGTCAATACTAATATTGGAATGAGGGCATTTTCTGATGGCATTTTCTGTTGCAAACCTTCTGGAATACCCAAGTATGCTCCCTCTTAGTGTTAGATCAATTGAAAATATCATACAATTTTGCCGTCATTTAAAAACTTACCTTTATAACCTTGCGTATCCACCTTAGCTCCCTGGCGTATCGATGCACCTGTTGACGACTTTTATATGGCTTTTCAGTTCTGATAATGACTAACCCTTTTGAACTGATGCGCCACTGAACTTGGTTTCCGACGATTTAGAAACAAAAGAAGTCACCTTGTTATTATTATTATTTGTAGATCGCATTATTATCTCTAAAATGATATAGAAATAACATTAAATTCCATGATTGGAACTTAGTGTACAGCCTTTGGAAAGTTGTGTACCAAAAATCCCCATACATTTGCATATCACGAATCCAATCTTTCATGTCCAGATGGGTAGTGTGTGAATTGTTTACATCTGTTTAATAAAAAAATGATTTTTAATCATCGTAGGAACATACGTCGGTTGTTACATCTGGTAGTTTCTGAAAGTCAGTTGGGTGGCTGACATTTAGCACCAGCCAGTTGATTTAAATTCTTTGATAATGGAACACAGTAACTGCCACACAAATATATTAGAAATATATTTAAGGCAGTCCCTAATACTCAGACATGTAATTGTCGCTTTTTCAGCCCACACTTTTCTATTGTTCTCACGTTTTGTGCTTCAGAAAAATGTCAACAGACCAGTAGTGACATCTGGCAAAAGGTGATGGAACCCCCACCTGAGAATTCCATGAATTAATTGTATATGTAATATCATGAGTTCTTTTTTTCCAGATAGTTTGTATGATGAGTTCACAAAAATTACATAAAAATAGTGTACATTGGATATGAGGCTGGTTTTAGTGTCCCCAAAATGAATTGTAAATGTGATAAGCAAGAAATAATTGAGCTGAGGAAGGACCTTTAATAAATCAAATGCTTTCCATTGATTCGGCGATCAAAGTGATAGAAACTCAGAAATGTACATTATTAGGAGTCAGTATGAACAGATTGTTGTTTTCTGTATTCTGCCCATTTGCACACATTTGTGAAGAATCAACAATATATATGAGTCATGACGCATTGTTGCCAGTATATTGCAGCAGTGGCTGCTGCCACATTCAAGGCCTGGGTAATAAGATTTACCAGATAGATGTTACTGTATATATCAAGATTACAAAGGTCTTGTTGGCATTGTTGCTTATTAAAGACATGCTCTCCTTCATTATTATGTATTGTTCATGAATTCTGCCCATTTCAGTTTGGTTGTTACCCAGATGGTATGTACCAAATGTTACCTTTTTAGATGTTAACTGCTATATTTTTGTTTTCTTGGATGTCTTTCCCCCTGTGTTTTGTGTTGAATGCATGTAGGTTTATGTTGTCAATGTACAACGTTTGCTTTGTTTTTGTTGGAGTTATGTTTAGTTAATTTTTTATCCATGCAGGTGTCCCATTCTTTCTAGTGGGTTCCTATGTTTGATGCATTGCATCCTCAGGTTATATATTTGTATCTGCTTTAGGTGCCAGGTAGAAAGTACAAACATAGATTAATGTTAAGTGTTTATTTGTTAATTGAATTAACCCAATAAAATTAACTCAATTTAATTTTAAATATTACCAAAAAGTGCTGTTTAATTCAGTATAATGTATTAATTTTCCCTGATGAGATCCATTTAATTTAACTGGCATTCAATATGACAGTTCAAAGATTGCCTTGCACACACTAACTTGAAGGACAACAACCTGAACACAATGCACCCACCAAAATCATCATCCTCACACATACTTGTGTATTTATTTCTGATCATGTTTTATAGTATGAACTAAAACTTATTTTTCTTCAATTTGTTCTTCTTTTCCTCTTCTGTTATACAACCAACATAATTTTGTTGATGATTCTATCACCTTTTGTTTTACAATGAGATCTCTTCTCAGTGAGTTCACAAAGGTTTTTCCATTTCCCGATATTTTTTATCTCCCCTGACATAGACACCAGGTCAAAGAGACCAACGGGTTATAGTGTCTCTACTGGAAGACACAGACAATGTGAAATGAACGAACTTGCCCAAGTTTTAACACAATGGTTGGTACCAGGATTCAAATCCCAGTTCATTTGATTGTCAGTCCAGCACTGTAACCGGTCAACCATTGCTCCCCACAGTTGCTGTCTGGTCAGCATGATGGTCCTTTAGTTTTGAGTTGAGTCCCATTCTTAGCCTCTCCAGAATGACACTGCTAATGATCTTTTCTGGTACTAAGAAAACCTCAAGTCCTCTATAGTTTTTTCCACTCCCTAAGATTTCCTTCATTTGATACAGTGTTCTAGTACTGCATTATAATAAGGCTGGTTCCTTCATCGGCATGCCAAGAATATATTTCACCCAGAACTTTATTTTCTGCATGTTTACTATCTCCTATGTATTTTGATTGGATTTGTTACATGTGAGTAGCATTTTCTTCTGACAAGCATGACATTTACAATATTATGTCAGTGTATTAGTGACAGATGCAAACTGATAAGTATGAAACTGACATAATGGTAAATTATGTTGCAGTGAGAAAACAATGTTGCGATCTAAATGATGCATGCACTATTTTTACATTACTGCACTACTACACAGCAGCATCATAAACTGCTCATGTCTGTTGTTATATGACATATCGTATGGTGGAGTACAGTTACTATGTAATGACTATGTTTTGTGTGGCCTTTGTATAAAAAAGCAACTACATGTTGTAGTTGCATAAATATTCACAAGCCCATATATCATGTATTATATATATATATATATATATATAATACATGATATATGGGCTTGTGAATATATATATATATATAAATATAAAACCTACCAACTTAGCTTCCTTCATTTGCTTTAAATTCATTTGCACCACTTTTTAGTCCTTTGGGTTGAAGGTCAAACGGACTTATGCCAATCTACGTGCGCCGTCCACCATTAGCTGCCATATCTCAGAAACTGTTCAGTAACTTTTTCTCTAATTTTGCACAGACATATATTAGGGTACTGTCGCTATGCACGATAAATCTGTATTTGATTTAATCATTCTATGGGCCCCGTAGGGCCCCCAGTGTCCAACAAACTTTCACATCTCATCGACATGCTGATAGATTTTTTAAGAAATTGCATACTTCTAGCTCTCGTAAAATGCCTGTATGTGTGACACCCGTCAATATTTACAAATGCTGGTAAACATTACTTCGCAAACAGGTCACACAGGCAAATTGCTGCCAAATATCCTTCTGCTTATTCAAATCATCTAGAAATCCACCATTTTACAGTCAACACCTTCTACAATCACACATGGAAATCTGCCTACTCAAATGCACTTATGTCAAAGCATGTGAATTTTGTTTTTAAAAAATCATTTTTCAAAAATACACTGCATTGTTCTTTGTGTGCAACGGAACAGAAAGTCTAACTAGAACATTACCCCAAGAAGGCAAGGCAATTTTGGAGAAAAATGTTGAACCTAACTCATTTTATAGGCTCTCCTATCTCATACACTGTGTTTTTTTTGTTTTTTTAATTCATCCACGTGTTTGTTTTGTATACACATTTCAGAAGAGCCACCCTACTTGACAGGGCACCGTGTGAATAAGCATTTCACTGTCGGACAATTTCTAATCTAGCACAACATTCTCAGGTGGCACGTGTGAACTCCTATAACAGTTTTCCAGAAAGTCCAATATGTGTTTTATAAGAATATTCAATACAGCGAGTTGTTATATGTTACATTCAAATTTATATTGATTTTATGACCTTGTGCCCTATTTACAAAGGTAAAAATCGTGCCCTATTTACAAAGGTAAAAATCGTGCCCTATTTACAAAGGTAAAATTCAACAAAAAGTCACCTTAGGGTGTGAATTCTCAAAAGGCCAGACGTCTTATGCAGTTCAATTACATAATATTACACAGCCTAATTAGCAGACATGCAGAAAACAATGCCACTTGCTTGATTGGCCAAAAGGTCCAGTCCGTAGACAGATCTGATAACAGGCTGGGGCTATGGCTGACTCCTGCTAATCACTGTCCTCAGACTTCATTAGGGTCAATTACAACATCTTCACGTGTGTTTAGTCAGCTGAAGTAAACAAAAAACGATTGATGAATCACCCTGCTGCAATGTTATTGGTTCATGTTCATACGTATTTTCAAATTGAGGCTAAACTAGTGGCATACACACCCACCCCCCTTATAAGTGATTTGGACTTGCAGACTGATGAGAAGTCTGCAGTATCCAAAAACGGTTTGTCCCGTTCAACTGTTGTTTTGCCATACATATATTATCAGTGATTGTTTCAAGATATTTGAAGTAAAATGCATCCTCCATGATTGTACAATGACAATAGCATGCTTCCGTTGCCAGGGTCTATATAGACGTATTAGTCCAAAGGACTTAAGGGCCTCTTGGCCCTTTTTTCAAAATTATATATATATATATTTGTGATCTATGTAAATGTTGTACATTCACTACCTTAAGCTCTAATACAAAACAGTATTCATCATTTACATATATCTGACAATGCGTCATCAAAAACATTTGTAATAGTTGCTGCAGCATAAATGGTGGGAGTTATACTATGCTCTGTTTTGAGACACTTACATTGGTGCTTTTTTGGGTCTAATGATGCAATGAGCTCCCTTTGGGCCAGTGGCATATGGGACAGCGTCTGCAACATACTATTCAAGCACAATTTTATAATGTATTATAATGACTACTTCAATTTTGCTTGTCTGTTTGCTTGTTTGTTTGTTACTTGTTAAAATTAACATTAATCCGTCGTTCATCGACAACACTCATGAGTGTGTCTGTTTTCTTGGACATACATGTATTGTGTTTTCTTTCTAAAATGGTTGCCACTTAAAAAGACAATCATTGCAGCACCAAAAAACATTGGTGTTTTCTTTCATAAATGTGTATTCTATGTGATGTACACGTAGATGTACACATGCTTATGTAGAGTTGCCGAGTTGGTTTAACACATTTTCAATAAGATTGCCATCCAAAGCAACACGTTCCAGATGGAAACCATTGGATTTTCAAGACCAGCTAGTTTTCACATCTGTGTGGCTCATCTGCATAGATATGTTGTTATGTATCTTTGTTGTTTCTATACAATATCACCCTGCCTAACCCATGCAATTCCTGATATGGCATGGGTACACAACTTTGTAAACTTTGTCATTTTTTGTTTTAGCATGTATATGTCATATTTTAATATACCTGTGTGTGCATATGCACGTGTGTGCGTTTGTGTGCATGCATGCATGCGTGCATGAGTGTACTAGGAAAAACAGTTCAGGAAATGTACAGCAATTTCATGAATCCAGTCACATTACAATTATGTTTATTTGGTTGCTTATTGGATAACTATAATAATGCCTAGAGGTGCTGCTCTTCCATGAGAATCGACCATGTACATGTAAATGTACTTTTGTATTATTATTATAATCACATATATATATATATGGTCATCACAATAGGCATGTTTAGTAAAAATGGCATAATTCAGTGCATAAATGAGTGCCCCATAAGGAATGAATCCCGAATGATTTTACAACCTTCCATGTTCTCTGTCTAAGTTTTACACACAGAAATGGAATCGAGTTTGGTGTTATTCCTTTTCATTTAAGTGAGAAGTATAACCTTCATGTGATGTTGGGTCTATTTGTGTAGTTTTCAACTTGGGATTACTATTAGAAGTGTGTTTTGTATGTTACAGGTAATATAATATTATGTTTAACTGTACAACTGTTAATCTTATGTCTTTTAACAGCATCTCCACAAGTTAAGCTTGAGAGTGTCAAGCTGACAGAAAGTCAGATGACTGTCACATGGTCATATACTGGGCAGACTATGCGACGTAAACGATCTACATCTCCATCTGTGTCAGTCGTAATCTACTATCAGCCGGCTGATGGAGACGAAGCACATTATCCACCAGAGGGCAGTGTGGCTGCTGAGGAACGAGAAGTGACAATCAGTGGAAAGTTTGATGTGAAAGCCAAGTACAAAGTATGGCTGAAGGTTTACGAAGGTGGGTTTGTTTCAGTCCAACGGACAGAGCCACTTGATGCAGCTGTTGAACAAGGTACAGCTGACTATTTTATGTACTCAGTATGGAAGGTCATTTGTTTACTTATGTTAGCATTTTTGATTAATGTGTGGTCTGATATATCAAATATTAAGATGTGTTGTGAATTCTTTGTATTGAATTATGTTGCTAGAGTATTGGTATTATTAGTAAATATTCCAAAATACCCACATTCAGAACATATAAATATTTGTTTTACAAAGAATATTCATGCAATATGCGTTTCCAAAAAAAACTCTAAAGGGATGCAATCCAAAATATAATGTTAAACAGAATAAATTATCTCTATTATAAAAAAACTGAAAGACCAAATGTGTTTCTGTTGTAGTTGATGGTGATAAATCAAAACAGCAATAATCAAAACAGTTACAAATCCAAAACGGCGACAAAAAAAAATGGCAACAAATTAAGAGATAATTGTGCAAAAGCTATGATGTGTTTTGTTGCCATTTTGACCAGTGGTTGTCACTGTTTTGAGTAATGTCTTGTCACCATTTTTATCAAGATTATTGCCAATTTAGCAGTCACTCTTCTGCTTTTGATGAGCTCGCAATTCGCAGATTTGTTTATATGTCTGCAGAGTGATATTCGTAAACATTGAATTGTAAAATTCATCCTGCTTGGCTATAACATATCTGCGCAGTCAGTATGTCATAATACATAATGTAATTTATACTGCTTAACGTGTTTTCATGACAACAGCGATCGGATTTCCTCCCTTTAAATATTATTTCTTTATCACAATTTATTTTTGTTATATTCATGTGTCTCATTTCAGTTCTATCTAACCCACCAGTAGCCATCATCGCTGGGTCTGCAGCTGCCGTTGTTGTCATTCTCATCATTTTGATTATCGGTGTTCTTCTTTGTCGTCGGCATGCCAAGAATAAAGGTAACATCGAAGAATTATCCTCAAAGCAAACAAAACATATGACAAAAGTATATATACTCTTATTCATATATTGTAATAATATCGATTAAAATTGCATAAGTGTATTAGCAATTTTAGCTGTTAAATGTTTCGTTGCTGCGCGACCGTATCTTCAGCTGTTCTCCCTCCTGGCTCGACTGTTACCTTCGGAAGATGGTGGTGGATGCTGTTAAAAAATTTCGTCTCTGCGCAACCGCAATTTCACTTTCCTCTCGCTGTCTCCTATCTTCAGGTCGCGTGGGCTCATCATAAAAGGTCCGCGGGCACGCCAAATTCGTAAAGTCTCTATTCCCAGGTCCCGTCTGGATCCGCCTACGACTAGCAGAATACCTTTAACAAATACACAATTGTGTTTCCTTTCCAGGTTCCAACACAGCAAATACAGCAGCTTGGTAAGCATTAGAACGAATTCATGGATATACATGGGTGTATAGATGTAGGTTGTATGGACATGGCGTATCACTATCTGGAGATCTTACGAAGGGAAACGATCTAGAGGAAGACCGACGAGACGGTGGAGAGGCGAAGTAGATGAGTACTGGAAGGGCACCATCTGGCAGAGGATAGCGCAAGCCATGCAGATCGGGAAACGACATGCAGATGTCTTTTCCCAACCAAGGCAAACTGCGACTGCACAATGATGATGATGATAGATATCTATTTCAAAGATTGGATAGCAGAATCTTGCAACATAACGTTGTGTGGTCAATATCAGTAATGCCGTTGTGTTGATGTTTAAAGAGTATGTTTGTAGAGAATATATAAAGTAAATATATACCCTGTACTCGTACATAGATATATGCCGTGTGTCAGTTTACACATCAATGGAAAACGCAATGTAAATTCATGTTGATTCTTAACGATTAGGTTTATAAAGAAGAGTATATATGTACATGTAAATATATATTATATATATATATATATAATATCATGCACTTGTTCAATGTTATTTTGGCAAGTTTATAGTTAATCAGATTATGTAACAGTAGCACTGATATGAACAACATGGGAAGCATGTTTGACAACTGATTGAAAAAAAACACATACAGTAAGAATATTACATATACACATGAATTAATTACGTGATTTTGCCAGTGATCCCATACCAGAGGAAACCACGACACACGCGTACTACAATACATCGCCATCAGATGTCAGTGACAACAAAGACTACCAAACTCTCGCCGAAGGACACATGTTGCAAAATGTTTCAACTCGTGAAGGTTTGCCCAATAAAATATATTATATAATAGAATATGACATTTTGTTAATCACTATTATAATGTTCGTTTTGTATAATCTGGTTATTGTGTGGTTAGTTTTAAAATACCATTATTATAAATATATCGACCCTTCATCGTCCTCGTTCCTCCGTTCTCTTAGACAGCATCAAGAGTTTCAGTACCCACCAATGTCATATCTTGGGCTCGTTACTGCACGTACTCATTTAACCTTTTTTCTTCTGACCGAACTAACTTATTGTTCGATATTTATGTTGATGTTATGTAAATATACAGATCATTAGGCTACCGATAATAAAAATCAGGCCGGCGGAGTGAGCGCTTATTATTTCTTGGCAATATGTAGCAACAATGTAACTATCCATAGCTTCATATAATCTCTGGTCTATAAGCGGCTTTAACATTAACATATTAATGGATTTTTTCTTGCCGATCAACGCCGGGTATCTCACCTAGCATTACCATAACCTGCATACTATAATCCTGCCATTTACAACAATATTATACAAAATTGACGATAACCAGGCCTGATCTGCTGTGTAATCCTTGTCCCAATTTAAGTATTTAAAATTGTGTTTTCCGTAAGGAACCTACACTACAATCGATGTATCAACCACGACAAAGGAGCAGCCTTACGAAGATATTGATTCCAACGTACAGTCGAAGCATACATATATTAATGTAGGTACACGACCTGACTGCTTACCGTGTTATGCAATGCATGCGAACTACTATTTGACTATTGAACAATCACCACTACCTTATTGAGGGAATTATTTGAGTATCCAGCCTCGAACAATTGAAGAAATCCTTCATATACAGTTAGTGTTTATAATACAATATACTATATGCCTTGTGGTATTGCTATCATGCATGTCTTACATTGATAAAAACAAGTTTACCAAGTTGGAAGATTTATTTAATTTTTTATTGTAATTTTCTTAGATTCCAAATAGGATTTTGAAACATATTTCAACGTTTCGTAAGTCATCAGCATTCTGGCATTCTCCGTCATTAACGGAATTGTGGGAATTCAGGTTTCCCTCTGCTCGCCAGATGGTGTAGCGTAGCACAAAGTAAAAACATTCCAGTTATGCTAACACTTAATTTGGACTGACATTCAGTTACACGATAATTGTCTGAGCCAAACTGGTCTATCGATGTCAAATCAACTAGCATACAGTAGACATATTGTCAAATACAAAAAACACGTACCACATTAACGGAAAACAAGAGGCATTTTGTGGTTCTATGCACCTAAAAGAATTAACCTCGTCGGCGATCGCCACGTTTTTGAGGATGACAAACATCGTCCAGTTGTTACACATTAGTGTCTGTGTGCAAACTCCCGCTCGTGGGACACCAGTCCATTGCGAACAGCCGCTAGTCGTCCACAGTATTGGCACAAAACATCGGCAGCTGTCCAGTTTGGGTAGCAGAAGTGCATGCACATTCAAAACGTTGCTGTCTGCGTTTAGTATCTATCGGCTGCTGGTCGGATGGTTGCACGTCGCGGTTGCACTTTGTTGTTGTTTTATTGTCGCATTATGAGCAGGCTCATCTTCAGGGTGCATATGATCATCTTGAACACTAAGCACCCCGTGTCACGCGTGTGATGCAATTGTTTGATAAATCACTTTGTCTCTTCTGTACATAGTCTAGCAAGATATTGCCAGGTGAACTTAATAATTTTCTGGTATATTGAAGTAGCTGCTGGTGTTAGCAACGTCAACGTTGGCGCACTGTAACGGATGCAATTTCCTGTTAGATTTAGAGCATTTTCACCAATGGTAAACTAATTAAGTGCCTTGAGTTTTTGGTTTTACAGTTTTCAATTGTATATGTCAAAATTAGCCCAGGCTACATACATTGGTGGCAATCTTAGACCTTTCCGGTGACCGATCGAGTGGATTTGAAGAATGATCCGATGGGCATTTCGGTATGTAATTTCATGTTTGTATCACTAGTTGAACAACATTTATGTTGTCTGCAGAGAAAACAATTTTGAGGACATACATATTTCAAGATTACTTCTAGTTTACAGAAATGAAAACGAAAAAACACTCCTGCATTTTTATAAGTATGTAGAATAATTTAGAATAATTTTTTGTTACTTAACTATAAATTTGAAACTCACTTTTACATTTCAATCACTATCATATTAACAGTAATATACTTCCTCTGCTCGTTATGCGATGTGAAGATCAGGCTGTTCCACATGAGAGCCAGTCAATATCACCCACATCCCTGTTCATGCGCAGTAGTTGGTTTTGTCTTTCGGATCCGGATGGTCTCTTTTATCCAGCACGAACATATGTCTCTCTCTTTCGATCAGTCTGGTGCTCACCCAGTCTATCACACAATTGTTGCTGGTCTGTGATCGCAGACTTGTGTTCAGTGTTGTTGACATTTTTCTTTTCTCGAGTGAACGTTCTGGTTGTGATGATCTCAACTTCGTTCATGTGTTCTTCCAGTTTTGTACCAAACTTCTCCCTGTTTCACTGATGTAAGTGTTGTTGCAGCTCTTACATTGGATTTTGTACACAACGACTGCCTTTCTATCTTCCACTTTGTCCTTTGGGTGTGTTAATCTGCATGCTTACATAATAACGCTCTATCGGCCCAGACAATTTTAAAACGTCCAGAAGACTGCCTATGTATACAAAGAGATAGAAAAACCTATGAAGGTAACTATTGACCATCTTGAACTTTGCCTGTGTTGCCTGTCAGAAATTCTATAGGCAGAATTGCCCATGTTCCGATATGGGTATATCGATGGTAGAATAGCCTCATGTATGCGTTCTAATCAGTTGTATGGTTTGCTTGTTTAACTGACACTAATTTCACATTTCCCGTTGACAGATGGTTGATGACCTTTATACAGGAATTATATTAATTGACGCTCAAACATATGTTCATACAGTCTCAGTCAACTATTCTATTTTGGCAACAAAATTATCAGTCATAGGTGCTAATATGACTTCAGTGTCACGGTTTGAGTATTATCTGTCATGATCAACTCTTTAATGTAAACGGAAGGTTTTCTGAGCGTGCATAAGTTACATGTGGTATACCACATGGACATGTTTTAAGCCCTCTGCTTTTTATATTTTATGGATCAAAGTGGAAGCTATGACATTTTCGTATATGCCGATTATTTTACTTTACTAGTTAGTGATAACTATCCAACATTGAAAATGTCAAAAAGAAAACGTTTGCAAATTAACATCAAATTAAAATCATGAATTGGCTTGCAAGAAAAAACATGCTGTCCGTTTATTTACGTAAAACATACAGTATTTCGTTTGGTGGCACTGTACGTGAAATGTAAAGTTTGTATTTTCAGCAAGGTTCGGCATATTATTGTTAACTATATTTGCAAATGGTTAGTTTTCATTAATCCTTTCAGATGCATAGAACAAAAACATGTTATTTCCCACTAAGTTATATATATACATATATATAACTTAGTGTTGTTATATATATATATATATATATATAACTTAGTGTGAAATATATATATATAGTGTAACAATTTTAATAAATAGTGTAATCATTTAAATAAATTTGGTCATTAGTAGGATGACTAAAGCTGAGAGAACGTAATATAAGCATAACTTTTGTCACTAAGTTCTACCTATCTTATACATCGAGGTATAATTTTACGTATCTTATATAATATAATATTTATTTGTCAACATTGTGGTAAGCTTAACAGTCAGACCTTTCCGACAACAGATTACAGTTAACACATAAACTCCAAATGTTTAGGAGAACTGATGCCCTTCGTGCCCGAATTATATAAGCAATTCGCTCTTAGGGAACTTTAAAAACACTTATGATCAGTATGTTGCATGCTCGTGTCTTGACCGGGTCAGATGTGTATGTTAGGAATCGTTTGACATGAAACGTTTTGAAGAATTAAAGGTTGTATATGTTGACCTCAGTGTGACGGATGTCATACATTAGTGTAGCGTCTGTTAGTTGCGTATCAATGTATGCACTTCTTCAAAAAAGCAACATTTAATCTGATAATTTATATATACAATAAGGAAATTAATTTGGGAGTTGTGTATTATAAATGCGTATTGTAAAACACAATTATCAAATGGCAAACCACGTAATGTGGTCAATAACGAGGAATACGGACTTGGCGGATATGTCTCCTAGGGTACGCCCCACCTTCTGCTAAAGTGCATTCTGTTGTTTTTGCAATAATGAACATAATGCCATCACCATGTCTGTTTGCAGGCGGCCGTTGCCAGTGCTGATGCAACAGAATATTCTGAAGTGAAGGCGACAATGGAACCACTTGGCCACCATACTTATTAAAACACCACTGCCAAGTAATCATATGACAGAGAACGTATTACTCGTGTTCAAATTTGGACACAATTTAGAGACCATTGTGCAGTTTTACAGATTGTGTTTCGAACAATGATGCTTTGAAAAAACCAAACGTGGTTTGCGAACTTCACATAATCATCAGAAAAATGCAACCAATACCTCGAAGAAATAACTGTTATCAAGTTTTTGATTATTGCAAGCAAGGTAACCGTTTACTAGTTTAAGCATTAGATTATTGCTGGTGTATTGTAAATAACCATATATGCATTTATGATACAGAGGGAAAGGAATATATCGTAGAATATTCCCATTCGTATTTGAATAATTTTAATTCGTTTATACTGGAATACTTCACACACACTACACTACTCCGTAGTCGACTACTTTTGTGGAATATTCATGTTCAGATATGAGCGAATATTTGCTACGTATTTGTCAAAGTTATTACTTATAACATTTTTATGAATTGGCTATATAACTGATTAAAGGCAGCGGTAACCTTGCGTTTTACTAATAACAATTTATTACGAAGTCAAGACATATTCACACAGAGATGCGAACTGGTTCAACATAACCGCGAGTAATCCATGTAGTCTGCACAATAACAAAAACTATGTAGGTTGGTTCGTGGTTCGTATTATATTTTTGTTTAACAAAATAGGCCCTTGCAACAGTCCAGGAGTGAATTGTAGAAGTCGAAGGAAGGCCATATTATTGTCACAGTATTTCTTGTTTTAAGTTATAATATACTAATGTGTGTTTGTGCGTGCGTGTGTTTGTGTGTGTGTGTAGTTATCAAAGTTTTAGTATTAATGTTGTAGACGTAAATATAATAGCATCGCAATTATGTGTAAACTACACTTGCTTAACTGTAACCTTTTATTTATAATACAATTCAAGTTAGCAACTATCACATATCGTACCCTTTCTACGCAACACCCATCCTATTTGTTTAGCCTCCTTCGTTTTTCCGATATCCCCAGGAATCTCAGGTTATCTGTTTCACAATTACTTTTTGTTTCGAAAATCAAGCTTAATATTGGCAAACGTGCTTTCTCTGTAGCTGCACCCAAAATCTGGAATCAACTCCCTGTCGCTTTAAAATCATCTGAGACTATACAATGTAGATACCTTTCGTAAAAAAATGAAGAATTATTTATTCGAAATTGCATTTTCCTTTCGGCGGTCCCTTGCTCTAATGACGTCTTGTGCATGTCCATGTTAACGATTTTGCCCTACGATTCTTGCATGTTGCGCCTTTGAGCTAAAATTCCTGGAGATTTAGGCGCT
Source organism: Paraescarpia echinospica (assembly GCA_020002185.1). NCBI lineage: Eukaryota > Metazoa > Annelida > Polychaeta > Sabellida > Siboglinidae > Paraescarpia > Paraescarpia echinospica. The sequence continues at coordinate 22,564,798 of CM034540.1, forward strand.
ATAGAAGATTGTCATTATTATTACTATTATTTCCTACTAATAATTTCGTTCTTATTGAATTGCAATGTTGGGTAGTGGTTATGCATCACCGTTGTTGCTTATTGTTACCGAATATTTGTCTTTACAACTATTTAGTTGTCATTTATTAATATTATTAGGTTGACCTAGTCTACTGATCGATTTTACGTTCTGCTATTATTATCTTGAAATTAATAATTTCTCTTTACAAGGGAAATTTTTTATTTGCAAACTAGCATATAGTTTTTATCAATTTCAGTAGAATATAAACTAATATTTGTTTCTAACGTCAAAATAATATTTATATCTTTGAAGCATCTTAGTCGGCCGTAAATTAAAATCAGTCGCACATCAAACACGCAAAGGCTTGCTGGATACGGGGAACGAATAGAGGAGAATGAGAGTGTCTTCAAAGTAAAGTGAATTGTAGAAAAGAAGAAGTGGTAGATAGCGACTGAGATGAGAAGATTGTGTAAAGAAACTTGGCGGGATTAGGAGGGGAGCAGAGAAGGAAAGTGTGAGATGTGGGTGGTATGGAGACAGCACTGATCCGGTGTAGTATAGAAATTGACTCCATAAACATGTAATATGGAGTATTCGGAACGGAGAGTCGAAATGTTATTGTAGTATCGTGACGCCGCGTGGTATTTTTCATCCATTTATTCTAAAACCCAGTTTCACCAATATTTTGTATGATATAGAGTTGCTACTACTGTATTTATTTTGCTCAGTTTGCATGTCACCAAGTACCAAGCGCTCCAACTGTTGCTCAACTGTGTAGACATATGTTGTTCTAACCTTTTTTTACTTCATTTATGATGACTACTGCATATGTGTGATATGTTTTCCTCACACTTCCGTTGTGCTAGCAGTCATAAAATAGATAATTAGTTTAATTTCCGATCTTTGTTGTGTCCACAGTTCACAAATCGCCAGGTGAACACTATTTCATCCTTACGTTGTGTTAACTATCCCATATGATCTTTTAATATGTGAAATCACAGCTGCATTCACAAAAGAGGAAAATTAAACACTTGTTTTGTTACAATTGATGCATATATATGTTTTGCGTTATGTGTTAACATTCTATAAATTATATATTTGGAGCTGATATGCCCTTATTTCGTCTGTAATAGTACAAGTATAGTATGGTGCACTAATACACATATATGTGGTATAAGTGGAAATATGTACATTATTATTTGTGGACTGTTGGTTATTGCGACATAATGTCTTATTGCATACTATTGTATCATATGTGACATTGTTGTCTATGCAGTTGATATTCGCATTCTTATTGTCACCCTATACAATTCCATAGCGCCTGGGCAATAATTATGTTGTTATATGTGTCACAAGACGAGCGCCAGCGGGTCACAAGTCTTTATTTCAGGGAATAAGACCCTGTAACAATAACATGTCACAGTAAGCATATGTACAACAAAACACACAATAATCATCACAGCAAGACAACACTCCAGATGACAATATCTTCAGGATATCTCCCGAACCAAATTACATTCTTCACTTTCATTATTCTATAAAAATAGCCATAACAGGCAATTACAATTACACAACCAACACATAAACCTTACTGCCATGAACCCATTGTGATACCACATTATTATTCTATAATAATAGCCACAACAGGTTATTACAATTTCATATCATCCCATGCCGCGACATTTATATAATGGTTAAAAGCGGCATATGTTTCACTACGCATCGTGTGTTGTCTATGTAGAAGGATGAAACTTTATGTAAAACACAATTCAGAGGTTCTTTATTAGCATGGCAGACAACTCGAGTGACGCGATGTATCCAACTGTCGTGCACGTACTCACGCCGTTACCGTGGCGCCGCCTAGCGACTCACTAAACAATATAACATATTGCAACATCTCCCTTCCTTTACAAAAGTGTAAAACTCCTACATGTAGAAAACTATTCTATAATCGCATCTAGAACAGTTCACTGGTACCAAATGTTCACTGAGAAATGTTCCTTGAAATAAAGTAATATTTCTAAACAACTGCTTGTGTTTTATCTAAAATTACTGAGAAATACTGTCTGTATTCAAATGCAAAACAAATTAATACTTCTAACTGCTAGCATTACAGTAATCAACTAAATATCATAGCAAATGACAATGAGATACAAATTGAACATAGCAATGAACATAACAGCAATATTACTATTATTATCGCAATGTTCAATACATGAAAATACACAACAGTCATATTGTATGTGCAATATCGTCACTGATGGTGTGTAATGACCATAAAAGGGATTATTATGCCCTTTTTATGCACAACTTAGAGAGTTAGACGTAGTCTCTGAGATGTGCCGGCCTCCTCACTTGTCTTCCACTGCGTCTCTCGATAGTTGGTGTTGCAGTGATGATAGCAGGATGGTCGTCACTCGGCTTGTCGACGCACTGGCGTACTGGTATTCCGCCTGTCGCCGTGTCAGTCGCGTTGTCTGTCACGTCGGCGGCTCGTGGTGCTGTCACGTCCGGGACCGCTGGTGGTGCTGTCGTGCGACGCAGGTGTCTCCGGTTTCGCCTGTACACTGTACCGTAGTCTGTGACAACATCATACGACCTGATGTTAGCTTGCCGCTGTACTGTCGCTTTCTGCCATCGACTTTTGTACTTCGCTGGCTGCATGCACACGACGTCACCGTCTTTTAATGACGGCAAGTGCTTTGCGTTTCGGTTGTAGTAGTTAGCTTGCTTCTTGCGTTTGTCATCAAGCTTTTCAACTGTGTTAGTGACTGTTTTCGGCATCAGAAGTGCTTTCGCAGTGGGCAGAGTGGTTTTCGTTCTCCTTCCAAACAGTCTTTGTGCAGGCGAACTGTCCATGCCTTCCGTAGGTGTATTTCTGTAGTTTAAGAGTGCTAGATATGGATCTGTACCCGCTTCTTTTGCCTTGATCATTAATTTCTTGGAGATCTTTACGGCACTTTCCGCTTTTCCATTAGACTGCGCGTAACCCGGCGAGCTGGTTGTGTGGTCGAAGTGGTATAGTTCTGCAAACTCTTTGAACTCCCGTGAGTTGTATGGTGGACCATTGTCCGACACCACCTCGTCTGGTATACCGTGCCTCGCAAACTGTTGTTTAAGCTTCGCTATGACCGCTGCAGCCGTCTTGTTCTCTAGTCGGTCGATCTCGAAAAAACTGCTGTTGTAATCTACAGTCACTATGTAGTTTCGATCGTTGCATTCGAAGAGATCTGTGCCTACTTTTGCCCATAGGCGATCGGGGACATGATGTGACACGAGAGGTTCTTTCGTCTGGCAACTTTGGAAAGCTGAGCAAATGTCACACTGCGATATGTAGTCTTTGATCTGCGTTGACATTCCTGGCCAATATATGCACTCTCGGGCTCGTCGCATTGTCGCCTCGGTGCCCAGGTGTGCTTCGTGTAGTTTCTCGAGTATTTCGCTCCGCTGTGAAGATGGGATGACACATCGACTTCCTCTGAACACGATGCCATCTTGTATTGCGAGCTCGTCACGTATGCCATGATACGCTCTGATCGTTGTTGGTAGGCAACTCTTCTCAGGCCAGCCTTGTAGAATGGCTGCTTTCAGTGTTTGTAGTGTGTCGTCTGTCTCAGTGTTGTGTTGTATGTCTCTGAGTCTACCGTCTGAGATGGGCAGGTAGTCAGCCATGTGGATCGTCTCAACTGACTTTTCCACGGCTTCGCGTAAGTCGTTTCCTTGCATGTATGCTCGACTGAGCGTGTCGGCGATATACATGTGCTGCCCTCTTTTGTAGACGATGTCGATCTCGTACCGCTGAGCTCGTAACAGCATCCGTTGTAGTCGCTTCGGAGCTGCTTGGAGTGACTTTTTTTTGATCATTTCGAGAGGTTTGTGGTCTGATTCAACTCTTATCGGTCTGCCATATGCATAGTGGATAACGCTTTAACGCGACCGGTACGCGTCGAGGAGGGATTATGACTGGACTGACTGATTCGTCTATTTCCAGATGTAGTGTGCCCTCCATTTTGCCTTCACCCGTGAACACGTCCCCGTACGACGCGAACATCGACGACTTTGTCAATGTGTTGTTGTCGTCGTCAATTTTCAGGATGTTTTGGTGCTGGATTTTTAGTAAGTTCATCTCCTGTGCTGATTGTGAACCGATGATCGGCGTGACCTCGGCATCTATCACAACAAAGGTCATGTTGTAGCTTGCACCATTCTTTGAGTTTGTTACGCATAGCTCAGAGCTGCCCAACGACGTCATGGTGCTTTTGTTGTAGAGCGAGATAATGTTGGCAGACTCCTTGATGGTTGTAGTAGCAGGTAGGTCACCTTTCGAGATAACATTGCAGGTGGCGCCACTATCGATCTGGAAGCGCAAGCTCCTGTCCGCCAATGTCATCTGTGCGAATATTTTCGACTTGGTTGAAGTGTTGTTTACCACCATGATTTCATTTTCAGAGTCAGTGTCTTTGTCTAGTAGGTGAACTTTGTGCTGCTGTGTGGCCCTCGATTTCTTTCGACACTTTCTGGCGAAGTGATTCATCGATTTGCACAGCTTGCACTCCTTACCCCAGGCTGGGCATTTCTCTCTCAATCTTTCATGTTTGTAGCCGCAGAATTTGCATTCATACGCCAGTTGTTCTTTTTCAGTTGAGCGTTGTGGCGTAGCGTGTGCTTTCTTTTTAAACGAGCGCTTTTTCTCTGCAGAGTGGTTGAATGCGTGCACTTCATCACTCGACATCGCTTTCAGCTTGGCGTCTGTCGACTCGATGGCTCTGCAGATGTCCAAACACTTAGTTAGAGTCAGTGATGATTCTTGCAGCAGTCGTTTCCTCATGGCATTGCTGCTGATGCCACACACAATTCTGTCGCGAATGAGTTCATCTCTCAGTATATCGTAGTTACATGACTTGATTAACGACCGAAGTGCGGTCGCGAAAACATCAACCGTTTCATGACTTTCTTGATTGCGATTATTGAAAACGTATCTTTCATAAATCACGTTAGTCTCGCCGATGAAGTGCCTTTCCATAAGGGTCAAAATAGTGTTCATGTCGGAACGTTCCTGATCATTCTGGAATGCGAGACCATTGAAAACGTCCAATGCATCCTGTCCCACGCAGGTGATGAATGTAGCAACCCTGTATTCGTTTGACTTCTGCTTCAGATGCGACACTATTTCGTAACTGTCCCATATCTGTTTCCATTGCCTCCAGTTTGTGGCGAGATTGCCCTTGGTGTTGAGTTTTGGTGGCAATGGTATGTTGCTATGGATGACTTGAGGCCCTTCACTGTTTGCTGCAGTTGGTTCAGTAGACATGTTGTAGATGTGCAGTGTTGACAATATCAGATCATATGGACGTACAGTACCAGGTCCAGTGTAGACAACACATGAACGATTATTCCGTATTATCGCTCAGTGTGGATTTGAAAATTGTCAGTTCAGTTTACACGAGATTGTGTATTGCAGAATGCTCGAATTTACAGCATTATTGATCTATGGAACGTAGACTCGTTACCGTTCTGACACCATGTTTCACTACGCATCGTGTGTTGTCTATGTAGAAGGATGAAACTTTATGTAAAACACAATTCAGAGGTTCTTTATTAGCATGGCAGACAACTCAAGTGACGCGATGTATTCAACTGTCGTGCACGTACTCACGCCGTTACCGTGGCGCCGCCTAGCGACTCACTAAACAATATAACATATTGCAACATCTCCCTTCCTTTACAAAAGTGTAAAACTCCTACATGTAGAAAACTATTCTATAATCGCATCTAGAACAGTTCACTGGTACCAAATGTTCACTGAGAAATGTTCCTTGAAATAAAGTAATATTTCTAAACAACTGCTTGTGTTTTATCGAAAATTACTGAGAAATACTGTCTGTATTCTAATGCAAAACAAATTAATACTTCTAACTGCTAGCATTACAGTAATCAACTAAATATCATAGCAAATGACAATGAGATACAAATTGAACATAGCAATGAACATAACAGCAATATTACTATTATTATCGCAATGTTCAATACATGAAAATACACAACAGTCATATTGTATGTGCAATATCGTCACTGATGGTGTGTAATGACCATAAAAGGGATTATTATGCCCTTTTTATGCACAACTTAGAGAGTTAGACGTAGTCTCTGAGATGTGCCGGCCTCCTCACTTGTCTTCCATTGCGTCTCTCGATAGTTGGTGTTGCAGTGATGATAGCAAGATGGTCGTCACTCGGCTTGTCGACGCACTGGCGTACTGGTATTCCGCCTGTCGCCGTGTCAGTCGCGTTGTCTGTCACGTCGGCGGCTCGTGGTGCTGTCACGTCCGGGACCGCTGGTGGTGCTGTCGTGCGACGCAGGTGTCTCCGGTTTCGCCTGTACACTGTACCGTAGTCTGTGACAACATCATACGACCTGATGTTAGCTTGCCGCTGTACTGTCGCTTTCTGCCATCGACTTTTGTACTTCGCTGGCTGCATGCACACGACGTCACCGTCTTTTAATGACGGCAAGTGCTTTGCGTTTCGGTTGTAGTAGTTAGCTTGCTTGTTGCGTTTGTCATCAAGCTTTTCAACTGTGTTAGTGACTGTTTTCGGCATCAGAAGTGCTTTCGCAGTGGGCAGAGTGGTTTTCGTTCTCCTTCCAAACAGTCTTTGTGCAGGCGAACTGTCCATGCCTTCCGTAGGTGTATTTCTGTAGTTTAAGAGTGCTAGATATGGATCTGTACCCGCTTCTTTTGCCTTGATCATTAATTTCTTGGAGATCTTTACGGCACTTTCCGCTTTTCCATTAGACTGCGCGTAACCCGGCGAGCTGGTTGTGTGGTCGAAGTGGTATAGTTCTGCAAACTCTTTGAACTCCCGTGAGTTGTATGGTGGACCATTGTCCGACACCACCTCGTCTGGTATACCGTGCCTCGCAAACTGTTGTTTAAGCTTCGGTATGACCGCTGCAGCCGTCTTGTTCTCTAGTCGGTCGATCTCGAAAAAACTGCTGTTGTAATCTACAGTCACTATGTAGTTTCGATCGTTGCATTCGAAGAGATCTGTGCCTACTTTTGCCCATAGGCGATCGGGGACATGATGTGACACGAGAGGTTCTTTCGTCTGGCAACTTTGGAAAGCTGAGCAAATGTCACACTGCGATATGTAGTCTTTGATCTGCGTTGACATTCCTGGCCAATATATGCACTCTCGGGCTCGTCGCATTGTCGCCTCGGTGCCCAGGTGTGCTTCGTGTAGTTTCTCGAGTATTTCGCTCCGCTGTGAAGATGGGATGACACATCGACTTCCTCTGAACACGATGCCATCTTGTATTGCGAGCTCGTCACGTATGCCATGATACGCTCTGATCGTTGTTGGTAGGCAACTCTTCTCAGGCCAGCCTTGTAGAATGGCTGCTTTCAGTGTTTGTAGTGTGTCGTCTGTCTCAGTGTTGTGTTGTATGTCTCTGAGTCTACCGTCTGAGATGGGCAGGTAGTCAGCCATGTGGATCGTCTCAACTGACTTTTCCACGGCTTCGCGTAAGTCGTTTCCTTGCATGTATGCTCGACTGAGCGTGTCGGCGATATACATGTGCTGCCCTCTTTTGTAGACGATGTCGATCTCGTACCGCTGAGCTCGTAACAGCATCCGTTGTAGTCGCTTCGGAGCTGCTTGGAGTGACTTTTTGTTGATCATTTCGAGAGGTTTGTGGTCTGATTCAACTCTTATCGGTCTGCCATATGCATAGTACAGTAATCAACTAAATATCATAGCAAATGACAATGAGATACAAATTGAACATAGCAATGAACATAACAGCAAAATCATTTACAATATATACCTGTCCACAGTCAAGTCGTCGAGGTAAACACCGACGTCCCAAGGAAATGAAGAAGCTGTCTACAGAATAAACGCAGGTTTTAACATCACTCATAAAGGTAGCACGATATAGAAGTCTACGAATTAATATTGTTCGCAATAGTATTAATGCAATATTCGATGGTAATGAAACGTTCAGTAATGTTCACCTATCAGCTTGGGGCAATACTTTAGTACTAGCAGAATATAAACAGTACACAGAATATATATCGTCAGAACGGCGCGGAATATGATACTAACAAAACACGTCTGCTCTCAACCTCGCATGGCTCTCCTCTCCTCCCGACTTCCCCGCGAAACTACCCGTTCAAATTAGTGACCGCTCAGCCATCTAGTATCAATACGCCTACATTGCAACATAATTATTCCCTTTAATTTAAAGAACTTAATCTAACCACAAAAGCATTTCAAAGAGTTCAACTATAAATCCGACTACACATACAAAAATACTTTAGAAGAAAAGGATTATAGACAATATAAAAGTGGGATTATATTGATTTATCGTAGTGTTATTTTGTAATTCAGTGTGGCCAACTGCCGGGACGCCTATCGGTAGGCTTGGACATTTAATGGCAAAAACTTGCACACACACCAGGTGGCGTCACTAGAAACATAGCAATTAACAGTTTACAAAATATATCATGGCCTGTCCATGACATATGGAAGGGTATCTAAGATGTGCATTATGCAGTCTGGTGGACGTCCGAGGAGTCCAAACATTTCTTAAAATAAAAATGTAATATACATATAAACCCCTGTTTTTAATGTATTGTGCAGATTGTATTTTAATAATACAAATACATTGAAGTAATCTGGCCACGATAAGCCATGACATTAAATTAAATTGTTTAATATGCAAACAAATACCACTACACACACACTATACGATATCATAAAACATCTAAAAATTGTCATCGTACAGTTGCGATAATCTCCAGGTTTTCAATCATACGTCTCCGGCTGACATAATTAATTTGTAAAAACGTCACACGGTAGAGTGATGTGTTATTACACGGGAGTAAATATAGAGTACCAAAAATATATCTTGCTGACATTTTACTAGTCTGAGTTGTGTAATGAATGATCACCAACTTGTCGACTTAATAACTTGTGCTAAATGTATAGATACTTTTTTATATGATAAGAAGATGATTATCATCATGTCTTTTAACACTACATTTTGTGAAATATATTTTTGTCCATCGTAAAATATGGAAAGGTAGAAGAACGTGTACAAACCCATATTCCTGTAAATAAATTGTTGTTTTCTTCTTTCTGTAATGAACAGAGCCTCACGTTTGTCAGAACAACTAGGTCGAAGGAACAATTACGACAACGTATAATCGGACCATTAATTATCTGAAGTAAGCGGATGCGACGTTTGGTAGAACGGGAAGAATAGCCAAACAATGATGTTAGGCCTATGCGTTGGTCATTTAGTGCGGATGGAGGAAGAGTGATAACTAATAGAAGCAAAAGCGATGCTATAGTTAGACCGCAAGAAAAAGTATATATTGCAAATATGATGGGAGGACTTCGTACAGAAGGGTGTAAGAAAGGCAGAAGAGGATGACAGGTGGAGAAAGACGGTTGTCAATGGGGAATAGTGGAAAGCACAAGTATGAGTCATGTTCCAGGAGTTTCTCCAACGCAACTCGGATTGAAAATCCACAAAGCACGGTGGTGCGATGGTGCCGTAACCCTGGCCGACAGGTGTCAATGTTTCAAAGAAAAAAGCCGCCGAGTCCGCAAGGAGCCAATTGTAAATTGGTGAAGTGGCGCTAAAAATGTTTACCTGTTTGAGTACCTAGGCTCGAGAATCCAGTGCGACGGCGACGACCAGGCCGACGCGCATGACTATTGCACAATCAACATTTGGCTCACTGTCGAATGTGTGGGCTGGTCATCGCATGTCTCGTTCCATTAAGCTGAGGATCTACCCGCTAGCCGTGTGCTCCACACTGACACACGCATCCGGACCCGTCCAGGGGCGGACCGGTGATACAAACAATAAATGGCTTTAACAGCCGATGACTCCGTGTACATCATCACCGGTGCTCTGACTACTGGACGACAGCCACGACGCATCTGGTCGACCTGCTGCTGACATAATCAGAATCAGTTTATTATTGGCAATTTTTCACTTGGATTGTAAATACAGTATATTCACGATAAAATACACAAAACCATACTACAAGTATAATATTTTGTTATATAACATGATGATGTTAACATAATTACACAACATTTTGTACATAATAAACATGAAGCAATTATACTAAAATTACTCTTCCATAAATTCACCAAAACGGCCGGTGAACACTACACACTCAACGAGGCGCATTATATTAAACCTTGCGCATTATAATTGCATCAGTAACTTTATTTACACTTAAGATAAATTAATTACATTAAAACGAAATAAATAAATATATTATTTTAATTATTATAAGTGTCTGTTAATAAAAATGTTCATGTCCTGACAGTGTCCTAGACACTATGGTACTAATAATGATTTTTTTATTGGTACAGTGGCTAAGGGACTTTATTGTGCAATTTTTTGCAAAAGCATGGACATTGGCACACATGTAGAATATGATATATAGAATAATTTCAAGCTAGATACCCATCGCTATCGACATGGTACCTAGCCGCCATCTTAGTTTTAAAAATGACCTCCACGGAAATCCATTATCCAGATATATCAGCTTCTAAGCAACATAAAACATGTTCTTGATGTCTATCTCAAGATTTGCAGAGCCAAGGAATTCGTTTCTGCCATTTATAGTATCCACGGATGACAGCCATATTGAAATTCTACATGGCCGCTACGGAAATCCATTATCCAGATATATCAGTTTCTAAGCAACATACAAACATGCTGTCTAAACCAACATCTTAGTTGTGGCAACGTGCGATGATACAATATTGCCAAATAAAATTGGTTACCTGCCAGTCTTAATTATTAAATACTTCCTGGAAATGACGTAAAGCCACACTTGGTTTCTGGGCGTATCTTTTTGCATGGTCAGTGGTTTCCCAGCTAACACATAACGTTTTCACAACGTTGCAGGAATGTCGTATTAAGGTTATGTCAGAAATAACGTTGTGGCAACGTTTTTGTTATGGTCCATCTTCCACATTTATCAGAATAGTTCTGTATAACGTTGCAAAAACGTTTTATTAAAACGTTTCAGTCCAACGTTTTCTAAACGTTGTGATGAAACATTATCCATATGTTGTGGGAATGTTCTTCAAAAACGTCTCAGGGAAAACGTTTTTAAAACGTTTAAACTTGGTAATTTTTTTAAATCCACTAGTTTAATGAAAAATCAAAAAATAAATAGTTAATTTCATGCAACATTTTTTATGGCCCGTCTTCCTCATTAATATAAACATATTTACGTTCAATGTTGCAAAAACATTTTTAAAACATTTTTTTAAATATCAATTATAACGTTGCAAAAACGTTTTAAACACTTTTTTAATGTTTAAGTTATAAAGTACTTTGCAAAATGCTTTTAAAATAAATTCTGACTCCACAAAGACTGGTCCAAACAAGTTTGACCCCTCCTTGAAATTTAAACCCCTCTGGTCCAAAAATGAATGTTTAACACCCCCTCCCACCGCAGCCAGCACGCCACCCTCGGCCCGCGGGCGGATCTGAGCGGCTGGCAGGCGGAGGAATGCGCCGGACGTTTGCCGATAATAGCCCGCTTGATGCCAGCCGCGCATGAGGCGATCCCGTTAGCGGGAGGTGATTTATCAGTCCTCGGACCGAGGGAGGCCGGAGCAGTAACATGTGATGTTCCTTACATCTATTACGTGCATCAAGTTTCACAAGCAAGGTAGTGTTTCCCGCGCAGTAACGCACCGCGCGGGAAGTGTAATCTAAACGAAACTAAAATTCGTTCTACTTGTGTTCTTACATTTACAAACAGAGCTCCACAATATATAATACATTTTATTGTAAACTAGGCATGTTGAATTTATATAAAAGCATAAAAATTGTAAATATTATGATTAATACAATATTATTATTAATTTTTTTACTGCGAGTCTACGTCGTCCATATTTGAACACTCAGCTAATTTTTACAGTTACGCGCGCAACTAACTATCCACAAGACAAGGTACATCTTTAGAAATTAAATTGTGAATATTTGGTACATATGAAATATAGTAATTTTGGCATGTTTCCGTAAGCACACATTTCGATTATTTACTGCCAAATCCCGGCTAGCATCGTAACATTGTTTACGCGTCATGCCTCATGGACATGTCATGGGGACATGGATGATGGAGCGTTTTCATGCACTAGACAGTCTCGATCTACTGTACCTCGACCAACAATATTTATATTTGTTGCCAATAATTAATTTATTAGAACATAATTAGGCGCGCCCATAATTACATTGTTATACACATAATTTTTATATAATTATAATCTGTGAAATCTTCTATTAATTAATAGTGGTCTGCCCGGTCTCACTCTCACTGGTTGTTTCGGGTTTGGCATTTGATCGTTCACAATCATTGCCTTTATTTGCGTGCCCTAAATTTGATTGAATGTTCCAATTTTAGTGAAGAAAATACTATTACTGTATATTATATTTATAGGAACCCAAAAGGGTTAGCTCGGTCTAGTGCCACCTACTAAATAAAATAGATAAAAATAGTTACATATATAAAGCATCATCATCAAAACAGAATTACAAATACTGGTAGTATTACATATTAAACAAACATCTGCATGATTTACAAATTTTTATATTTGAATATTAAACTTGGCTAGATTGTTTTCTTTAAATATTTCATTGAATCTTTGAAAAAACATTACAACGATTGCTGACAGTTACATTTACCAGTACATTTACATTTATATTTGTTCTTCCTCAGCTTGCCTACCTCACATCCCTGGGAGCAGTAAACTTGTGGACCAGTGTTCGGACTATGCTAAGGAAGGTGGGGACAAACTCACTTTGGTCCCTCTATTCCCTTAAGGGGAGGAAGGGCAAGAAGAAGTTTGCTGATATGTCTAATCTTGTGATTAGTAAGTATTATACAGCAACATAAATCGGGGAAATACTCAGCAGCTGAAAAAATTCAATATAAATATGTTTTGGCATTGGAGCAAATGTTTCTCAACTTTAAAGCAGGGGATGGTGACAGGTTAAAGATATAAATCTTAGGACAGGATTTGAATAAGTTTGTAGATTAGACTATTTTATAACAAATTATATGCATCTATTATGTAGACTACCCTACAATATTTCATATATTAAATAAAATTTTGTTATCTTTTATTTTAGGGGCATGTCTGAAGAACCATCCCAGGGCGAAGATTGGGGATGTAGAGTTGGAGATTGGGGAGACGTTAAAGCACGCACCCAACAAAGTGGGAGGAAAGAACAAGGTGAGAGAAACTTAGATACAAACACAAGTGTTGGTGTATGTTACATGGTGAAAAGCATGTTTTAAGGTGTGACACTTTAGAAAACACCTCCATTTATGGGGTCATCATCATTATTTACGGAATGGGGGGCAACGATTTAGGGAAATAAGATAATGTGAATTTTATCACCCCCCTCCCCCATCGGATGCCCCGGGTATCTTTCACCCCCCCATTGAACACACAATATCTTTTACACACCGCACCCCCCGGCCTGTCAGACATGCGAGCTTGATTTACTGATTTGTATCATAATGACCAAATCACTGCTTTAATAGCATTGATATTTGGATTTATAAAACTACTACTGACGTATTTATTAGTTAATAGGATCAGAAAATATACTTAAACTGATACATTTTGTATAAATGTTGATTTAATGGTTGTGGAAGCTGAGAAAGATGGTGTGTAGCGCCAAACATTTTAGTAAAACTTGTCTCATTTATGGTATATAATGCTGTTTTTGACCACTAATAACAAGTTGATTTTTATACACTACCGACAAGTTGATTGTTTAACAAGATTTAACAAGATTGCCACCCAGAGAATTAACTCTAGATGGCAGGTGGACAAGGAAGCTCTTTGGCTTATCGAGAGTCCGACCCTTTTATCTATGTGTATCCCGCCCGTCTGAGGTGTGTCGATTTTATTTTTAAACATTCACGCTACTAGCACCCACACAATCAGCAGGTAATCTGTTCCATTCATTTAGAGTCCTTTGTGAAAATGAAAACTTTCTTATATCCAATCTACTCTGCTCCTTTGCTAATGTAAGTTCATGTCCTCTAGTCCTTCTATCTTTCTTAACTGAGAAAAATATATTTCTATCAATATTTTCATAACCCTTCAATATTTTAAACACTTCTATCTGATCTCCTCTCAATCTCCTGGTCTCTAGTGTTGTTAAACCGCATTTTTTAGGCGTATTTCGTAACTAAGATCCCTCAGTTTTTGTATCATTTTAGTTGCTCTCCTCTGCACTGTTTCTAGCATATCTATGTCCTTCCTGCAATATGGCCTCCACGCTTGAATACAATATTCTAAATGAGGCCTAACTATTGTTTTGTACAGCGGTATTATTAGCTTTTTTTCCTTATACGTTATGTTTCGCCTAATTAATCCAAGGATTTGATTTCCCTTTGAAGCTGCAATTCCGTACTGTTCTGAAACCTTCATATCAGCACTAATGGTTAACCCTAAGTCCTTTTCTTTTACAGTAGTACTTTATACAGTACCCCCCATTGTATATTCTACCTCTTCGTTCCCATGTCCTGTGTGGAGGCATTTACATTTCCCAAAATTGAACAGCATTTGCCACTTTTCAAACCATTTGATCAACCTGTCAAGATCATCTTGTAAATGCTGTCTATCTCCATCACTTTTAATCCTTCTAAACACTTTTGTATCATCTGCAAATTTCAACACCTTGCTTGTTATTTCATCATCCAAATCGTTGATATATATTAAGAATAATATAGGTCCTAATACTGATCCCTGTGGTACCCCACTCGATACCGATTTCCAGTTTGAAGCCACCCCATCAACAACTACCCATTGTCTTCTGTCAATCAGCCATTGTTCTATCCAGTTTATTATACCATTTCCTATGCCATGGGCCTTTAGTTTAAGCAGTAATCTTTGGTGTGGTACTTTATCGAAAGCTTTTTGAAAATCTAAGTAGACGAAATCTACTGGTGATCCCTCATCTACCCACTTAGTGATGTCTTCCAAAAAACATAACATATTTGTTAAGCATGACCTCGCTTTAAAAAAACCATGTTGAGATGGGTTTATCAAGTTTTGTTTAACAAGAAAATCCACCATTTGATCTTTAATTAGTCTTTCTAATAATTTACAAATCACTGATGTTAAATTCACTGGTCTATAGTTCTCTGACTTGTTTCTCGAACTTTTTTTGAATAACGGTATAATGTTTGCTTCTTTCCATTCTAAAGGAACCACTCCCTCTTCTAATGACAAGTTGAAAACTGTTGCAAGTGGTATGCTAATTTGTTCTACAATTTCTAATAGTAGTTTGGGTGGAATACCATCCACTCCAGGTGATTTACTATCCTTCATAGCCCTTATTTTCTTAGCTACCATTTCCGGGGTTACAATTAATTGTCCTAAATAGTCTGAATCTGCCCCCTTAAACTTAGCCTCTGGTACTGGCAGTGAACTAATATCTTCCCTGTTAAACACTGAACTAAAGTACTCATTCAGGACTTTTGCCATTAAGAATCCCTCTGATATTATATTTCCAGCATTATCTTCTAGAGGACCGACCTTATCTTGAACTTTCTGTTTGCTTCGAACATACGCATAAAAACTCTTGCTGTCATGTTTTATATTACTAGCTAATTGTTGTTCATAGCTTCTCTTTGAATTTCTAATTTCAGCTGTAGCTTAGTTAAGTGCTTCTTTATAACTGTTGTAGTCTTCATCATTTCCACTACATCTATATGACTTCCACATCATTTGTTTATACTTAATTTTTCTAATGGCTTCTTTTGATAAGAGTTTCTTTTTGGACCGTTTTCCTTGTTTTTTGAAGGGTACAAATTTATCGACTATGCACTTAATTTCACTCTTTAATATATTCCAGCATTTTGTTGCCGTCTTATTTTTCAGTGTGTTATTCCAGTCTATCTTTGCTAAATATTTCCTCATGTCCTTATACCTTCCTTTGTGGAAATTTCTCCTATACTGCTTTTTACTATTCCTTTCTGATTTTACTTTGATGGTAAAATGTATCTGGTTGTGATCGCTACTCCCCAGTGGCTCACATATCTTGACATTGTCAACTAATTCATTCTGTGAGGACAAGGAATGTATCTTGAACTAAAATTAAAAACTTGTGGTCCTCACTCCCCATACTCTGTAGAGATTTCCATTGTATATGCCCGTGGTTAAAATCCCCCATAATAATACAGTCCCGTTTGCTTACTTCCCTTATACCGTTTTGTATTTTTTCATTCTCTTCTATGCTTATGTTTGGACTTCGATAAACTAACCCAACTGTTAACGTTGAGTTTCCTGTAACTATGTTACACCAAACAGCTTCTTCGCAATCTACTTCTCTTTCTAATTTTATTTCATAAGCCTGAATAGATTCCTTAATATATAAAATAACTCCACCTCCCTTTCTTCCTATTCTATCTTTTCTAAACATTACATATCCTGTCAGTCCCAATTCAGCATCCGATATATCGGTGGTGGTCCAGGATTCGGTTATACCTATTATATGAGGGTCAATATCTTCTACCATAATGTTTAGTTCATTTCTTTTGTTTACTATACTCCTTGCATTTAAGTTATCAACCCCTTCCACCCATCAGAGGTTGCATGATTTCTTTCATCTCCCCCTTCCGGAAATAATGATGGCCCCCTTAGTATAAATATCCCCACTGTCTTTGACTTTACATAGTCAAATTTAAAGGTCACATTATGTGTCGGAAAGTACAACCCCAAAATTACGACGTGTGATTTATCAGAACACACCTATGCTTGTGGTGCTCCCTGGGGCGTCACATTGGACAGGTGCATTAAAAATATTACAGCATTAGGGGCTGTTCCAGAATTTCTGATTTGGGGATGGGGTGGGAGATTTGATATGGAGAACCCATCAAAAGTTAATTATTACCCCCTTGAATTTTTGTCAAAAGTTAATACCCCTTGTAAACAAGTATTACCCCTCTCAGAAATTCTGAACAGCCCCTAACAGAGATGATCAATTATTAATGTTTTTGAGCTACTAAAGTTGAACATTTTTGAAAATTAGTATTAATTAACTCCCTCTAATCTATGGAAACTTTGTGATCCTGTTTCAGAAGGCAGCTGCAGGGAACGCTAGCGCAACAGAGCCAAGTCAGACGCCTTCGATGGACTTGACTTCTGATGAAGATGAAATTTAAATTGATACCTGTGTAATAAAAACAGAATAAATGTTATAAAAAAGGTTTATATTCTGTTCTTATCGACATCATATTATGACCCCTTCATATTGTGGGAAGGTTGTGGGAATGTTGTAGGAAGGTTGTGGGAATGTTGGTGGAAGGTTATGGGAATGTTGTAGGAAGGTTGTGGGAATGTTGCTGGAAGGTTGTGGGAATGTTGTAGGAAGGTTGTGGGAATGTTGCTGGAAAGTTGTGGGAATGTTGTAGGAAGGTTGTGGGAATCTTATGCATAACGTTTTGATAAAACGTTGTGGCAACGTAACTGGGACCATCCGTTTGAACGTTGCTGCAACGTTTTGTCAAAACGTTGCCACAACCAAAGTGTAACGTTGTGGCAACGTTGCTGCAACGTTATTTTGTTAGCTGGGTATTGACTCAAACTATGGACTGCAGGCACATGTAAACATGGTGTGTCGGTCAACTTACTACTATCTCCGGAGCAACGGGAAGATCCGAAAATATCTGGATGTGAGTACGGCCCAGATAGCCACCCACGCCCTCGTCACATCAAAACTGGACTACTTGAATGGATTACTGCATGGCCTCCTCGCATGGCAGCTGTCCAAGCTACAACGAGTGCAAAACACAGCCGCGCGCATTGTTCCCCGTGTTCCTAGACGATCTCACATCACGCCAGTCCTTCCCGCATTATATATTGGCTGCCTGTGAGGTATCGTGTGCAATTACAATTGTTCACACTGACCTACAAGGCAATCCACGACGAAGGCACATCCTATATCAAAGACATGCTGGTGCAACACAATCCGAGAAGATCACTTCGGTCTGAGAGCAGGTTGCTGCTGGCTGTGCCCATGTCAAAGACGCAATTGGGAGACAGGGCCTTCTCTGGCTGCATGGACCCACACTGTGGAACAATATACCCCTATCCATTCGTCAGGCTCCATCGACGGATATAGTCAAAAGACAGTTAAAGACTTACTTGTTTTGTAAAGCTTTTTAGTACAGTTTTAATTATTTATGACATTTTATATAAAACACTTGTATTGTTCATAGATAGTTCTGTATGTGTTTAATTTAGAGTTACTTCATTTATATATACTTTATTTATTTATTGATATAATATCTACTTTTAATTTTCCATAGTTTTTTGTATGTAGATATATACATTTTTTTGTTGTTGAGGTTTTTTAATATGTATTTGTATGTATCGCTTCAATGAATTTGTAAAGTGCCTTTGAGCAGTTTACGTTGAAAAGGGCGCTATATAAATGTGCATATATTATTATTATTATGTTTGTATGTATGTACGTATATATGTATGTATTACATACATGCGTATGTACGTACGTTCACACGTATACATGCATACATACATAAATTCATACATACGTGCGTGCGTACGTACGTACGTACATACATATATACATACACACATACATACATACGGATAAAAGCATCAAACTTTTCCACAGCTTCCTTAGGTTGTTAGCTTTAACTCGTTAGCTTTAACTCTGATCGGAATCAGCAATTAATCTGGGTGGGTCCATTATATGTCACCTCCATCAAACAAAATCTGCCTTTTTTAGCATATAGATACAATCATGGTAACGTCACCAAACGTTTTTCATGATTCTTTTTTTAGTACCTTTAACTTTTTGATCGGAGTGGGTCCATTATTTTTCAATCCTTGTCAACCAAAATCAAGTTTACCATAAATAACCATTTAAACTGGCAGAGTCACACAAACAAAATAGCAATAAAATAACTAAAACAATAAGAATTATAAATAAACAACACTTTTTACCACTTCAAACATTATACATTATCTATTATTCTCGATTTCTCCCTCATATTAATTATGGTATCCTCTTATGGGATCATCAGGCACATCAAACTTTCAAATTACATAAAAAAGCTATGCGAATAATATCCCTAAATAAATACAATGCTCACACAAGTCCTATTTATATAACACTTCAATTTCTAAACTTAGATGACATTTATAGACTCCAACAACTAAAATTTTACTCCAAATTAATTAACAATCAGTTACCCGAATATTTCAAAGTTATTCCTTGCACATACAACTATGTCATTCATCAACACAACACACGTAACCAAAATGATCAGCGTATGCCTAGAGACAAACATGAATTTGCAAAAAAAAATGCATCAGATATCGCGTAGTTGAGACAGCTAATAATACACCAGACATTATCATTCAGAAAATGTATACACACAGTCTACGTAATTTCTCAAGTTACATCAAAGATTACATTATTGTAAATTACGTATCATGCAGCTTTAACCATAATTGTTATATTTGTAATTCTTAAAGCAATGACTATAATTTAACACTCTGATCACACTATGTGCATGTTGTTATTGTTTACATTGTGGGGTGGCTCCCGTGCTAGCGACAATATGTGTCTTAACTGGAGTCTCCCCGACCTTACATATTATTCATATTACCAATGTATTAATGTATATAATGTGTATGTTGACAAGGTCAAATGAATTGAATATTGAATGTTTTCTGCCAAACATTGCCCAAGAATACTGACGTCGTATTGCACCTCGTCTAAACCGTAGAAACTGACAAGGACGTCGATTTATATTTTCACAGAGCATGACAGATGCCGTTAC
Organism: Paraescarpia echinospica; assembly: GCA_020002185.1. Classification (NCBI taxonomy): domain Eukaryota; kingdom Metazoa; phylum Annelida; class Polychaeta; order Sabellida; family Siboglinidae; genus Paraescarpia; species Paraescarpia echinospica. The sequence goes on from CM034540.1 coordinate 22,584,695, forward strand.
CATTACAATGAATAAAGTCATTGCCTGTACCAAAGGCTATCCAAATGTAGTCAGACTGGGTAGCTCGTGCTTCTTAGTTATCGGAAGCAGAAGAACACCCTTCTCCACAGTGCGTATCAAATGTGAGTTGGTCCCCTTTCCAAAACAGTCTACGCCTGGACCAGCAGTGGCGAGTCAGTCTCCTCAAGGTCACACTGTAGAATATCATAGTTGTACTTATTGACGATCACTGAGGTTTCTGGTGTGGCAAACATTTCATTTCAACCGGAGTATTGGAGATATGGTGAAGATAAATTCAAATAGCTCATGTTTCTTCGTGACGTATATCGTGACAGAATTATATCCAGTTTATTAGCACCGTGGTGTCCCTGGTTACTTCATCCAAGTCTCTTTACCACGCTACTCACTTTTGGATTATTTGATGCTGCTGGGGAGGTTCGTGTCCCAGACAATCTCAACACTGCTGGAGTTAAATAAATGCTTCCTGATATGTGAGGAATACCAACAGTATCTGCAGACACATCAAACGTGGTAATTGTTGTGTATTGTGGAGTTTGCATGTTTAAGGAGACAGATTACGAATAGTCGTCTGCTTCTGTCTTGGTGATCCCCGACTAGTCACGTGATGCACCGCTGCCGTCGCCGATGGAGTATCTTCGGGCGTTTCTTTGAACTCCGCTGAGCTGTTCACGGCCATTTCCTCGGCGATCGCCGTCTGATAAGCCTCATTGAACGTTAGCGAAATGTCTCTGAGCATTAACTTCGCTTGTACCGCCGTCAAGTTCAGGCCCTTTACGAACATGTCTCTCAGAGCCTCATCTTGATAATCACGTGGGTACTCACATTCACCGGATAACTCACGCAACGCCAGCGCAAACTGCGCCACTGTTTCTGAAGGCCTACGCAATCTGTTCATGAATTTGTTTCTCAAGCCTATGATTGTTAGTTGCTGTTTGTAAACCGTGGTCGCCGCACGAATTACCTCATCGTAGTCCGCATTTGCCGGTGTCTCGGGCTTCAGTTGTGTCTTCAACTTCGCGTAGCATTCAGCGCCAACGTTTGACAGGAAAATGCTCTTTTTGACATCTGCGGATACGCCGTTACTGATCACGAAGAACTCGAACCGTTCAACGTAGTTTTCGAACCTCTCTTTCTCTTCTACATACGGCTCGAAGCGGGCGCTCTTCCCCGACATGCTTAAGTTCGTTTTCTCGTCGCCACTGTTGTGTATTGTGGAGTTTGCATGTTTAAGGAGACATATTACGAATAGTAATCAAATACACATGAGGTTGGCGGTATCCCAGAGTGCCTCTGGTATGTATTGCAGAAACGGTACAAAACACGGACGGACACTTACAACTAGTACCCGTTACATCAATATACAACATTTCTCCACCTTAAAATAGAACTATTCTAAAGAACCATCTGCGACTAATATAGCAAGCTTATACTAAGAGTAACTGGGTGAATAATTACAAATTCAACTTAACAACAGGTTTGATAGCTCGTGATGAACGCCTGACAGCAGCTGGCGACTGAAGGACAATCGGTGTTGGTGACCCTAACCCGTTAGGTGCCTTAGGTGCTTGTTCGTTTGCCCTCCATGACCTACTGGATCGACCGGATCGACCGGATCGACCGGATCAACCGGATCGACCACTACAGGCTCTGGCTTGGATGTCACGACAATGGGAGGTGCAATCGCGACATCGCTCCAACCTTCTGGTGTAGCTGGGTGGTCATCATTCGCGACCATGTGATCCACATGAACGGATCGCCTCCTGTTTCCTGGCAGTCTGACCAAATGTGTCAGTGGCCCTAAAACTCTGACCACCGTTCCCAGTGTCCACTTCTCCATTCCTCCTCTCATGTTTCTGACTCTCACTCTCTGGTAGACGTCGAACTTGCGAATGCGTGAATGAGCTCCATCACGTTGTTGTTTCTGTTTTAATTGTCGATCTTGCACTTTTGCTTCGCGACTGGGTTTCGTCATCGCAAGTCTGGTGCGTGGCGCTCGGTTCAGGAACAACTCCGACGGCGTTTTATCCGTAAGCGAATGCGGTGTGTTTCGGTACTGAAACAGTATGTCCGACAGACGGTGTTGCAATGGTAGCTGGCTGTTGGATTTTGCAAGCATCTTCTTGAACGTCTGGACATTTCTCTCCGCGAGGCCGGTCGTCGCCAGGTGGTAAGCTGGACACCGTATGTGCTTGACGCCATTTAACCTCAAGAAACGACCAAATTCCTCGCAAGCGAACTGAGGTCCGTTGTCAGATACCACCTCGCGTGGTAAGCCAAATGCTGCGAACATTCTTCTCAGTTGCACTATCGTCTTGCTTGCAGTAGTGCGAGACATTGAGACCACTTCCAGCCACTTTGAATGACTATCCACCACGACAAGGAAGTTCCGTCCGTCTTTTTCTGCAAAATCCACATGGATACGCTCCCATGGTCCCGTAGCCCACGGCCATGGAACCAGTAGTGCTACCTTCGGCGTGCTCGCTACCTGGCTGCATTCCCGACAGTTTCGGACACAGTCCTCGATATCCGCATCAAGGCCAGGCCACCAGACGAAGCTTCTAGCGATCGACTTCATTGTGACCATGCCCGGATGCATCACATGCAGTTCTCGTAGTATGTGTTCTCTGAACACTGCTGGAATGACTACTCTCCTCACCCAGAGAAGACAACCATCTTCCAACAACAATTCATCTTTTCTGCATCGATGTGCATTCACCAACTCATTGGTTGAGTTTGGCCAGCCTCGCAGTGTGAATTCATAGACCTTGGCCAACGTAGGATCCTTTCTGGTAGCCCCTGCAATCATTTTAGCCGTTACTGGAAGTTCGGCCACCGACAACATGCTGACTGCTGCCACCGTTTCATCAGGATCAGCCGACTCGGGCGATCCCACCGGCAATCTGCTCAGTGCATCTGCGTTCGCATTTTCTTTTGATGACTTGAATTGGATCTCATATTGATAACCCGCCAGTATCAGAGCCCATCGCTGTATCCGAGCCGCCGTCATCGTAGGTACGCCAGTCTTATCTCCGAAGATGCGAACCAGTGGACGATGATCCGTCACCAGTGTGAAAAAGCGACCAAACAAGTAGAGATGAAACTTCTTCACTCCGTTTATTATCGCCAAGGCCTCCTTTTCGATCTGCGAGTAATTTTTCTCGGCTTTGCTCAGTGTTCGCGAGGCGAATGCTATCGGCTTCTCTGATCCATCCTTCATTTTGTGGCTATTGACTGCGCCAATACCATACTGGCTCGCATCGGTAGCCAATATCAGCTCTTTTCTCTGGTCGTAGTGCGTGAGGATGGTGCAACTGGACAGTACTCTTTTGCACTGAGTGAATGCTGCCTCACATTCCTCATCCCAGGACCACTTGACCCCTGCCTGAAGACGTCTGAAGAGAGACTGCAGCATCGAGGACAAGTTGGCCATGAACTTCGCGTAATATTGGACTAGACCAAGGAAACTCTGCAACTCCGTCAAATTGGTTGGCCTTGGTGCCTTTCTGGTAGCTTCAACCTTGTCCTGCACATGCTCAATGCCCTCGGCACTCACGATGTGGCCCAAGTACTGCACCTTCGACTTCAGGAACCTGCACTTAGCTTTGTTCAACTTCACCCTGTTTTGGTCTAGTCGTGCTAGCACCAGATTCAGTGTTTTTAGATGATCGGCCTCGTCTTCACCCACAACGAGAATATTATCTATGAAGCAGATCACATTTTCAATACCACTCAAGATTTTGTCCATAGTCGCTTGAAAAATGGACGGTGACGTCTTCACGCCATATGCTAGCCTGCGCATTCTGTACAGTCCCTTGTGGGTGTTGATTGTTAAGCAGAGGAATCGACTCTTCGCACACTTCCATCTGATTGAAGGCCCCACTCAAGTCAAGAACCGAAAACATCTTAGGTGTCTTGTTTGTCTGAGCCAATTTGGTGAACAAATCCTGCGTTGTAGGAAGCGGATACTTGTCATCCTCGATTGCTGCGTTCAACAACTTGAAATCGCCACAAATCTGCACCGACATCTTACCGTTTCTCATTTTTGGAACATTGACTGTGAGGCTTGCCCATTCACTAGACTCAACACGGTGAAGAACGTCAATAGATTCAAGACGCTTGAGTTCACTCTCCACGACTTCTCGCATGGAATAAGGCACCGGACGCGCCTTCTGGAAAACTGGCCTTTGATCTGGTTTCACTTTAAGAGCTGCAGTGTAGCCCTTAATCCCCTCACGTGACTCTTTGAACAAATTCCCGTAATCAATCAACAACTGGTCTACTTCTGTAGCGATCTGGGGATTGACACTGAAAATTGCACCCCAGTTAAGTGGTATCTGCTTTAACCAATCCCGCCCCATCAATGCTGGTCGTGACCCTTTCGCCACAAACACCTGCAATGAATGCTTGTTACCACGATATCTGACAGGCACACACACTTTACCTGCCAATGGGATTAGTTCTCCGGTGTATGACCTTAGCTTCAGACCGGTTTGTTCTAGTGGAAAGCTACGCAAGACATTTTTGTACACATTCTCCGGTACAATAGACACCGCCGCCCCAGTATCTACAAGCATTGACACATTGTGTCCATTTAACTCCATGTTCACATGTATGCCTCTCTTAACCTCGCTAGCTGTGTACACTCCATGTAGACCTAGGTCACTTTGACTGCCATAAACATCAGTAGCCTCATCAACATCATCATCAACAGTAGAAACCTCTCTGCCTACACTGATCTCCCTTCGGCCTTTTGACTTGCACATTTTTGCTACATGACCAATTTTACCACACACGTAACATTTTTTATCAATTAATTTGCATTTAGCAGCAGAGTGGTGTCTACCGCATTGGAAGCACTCTCGGTCGGCCGGCACCATCGTCTGCTTCTGTCTTGGTGATCCCCAACTAGTCACGTGATGCACCGCTGCCGTCGCCGATGGAGTATCTTCGGGCGTTTCATTGAACTCCGCTGAGCTGTTCACGGCCATTTCCTCGGCGATCGCCGTCTGATAAGCCTCATTGAACGTTAGCGAATTGTCTCTGAGCATTAACTTCGCTTGTACCGCCGTCAAGTTCAGGCCCTTTACGAACATGTCTCTCAGAGCCTCATCTTGATAATCACGTGGGTACTCACATTCACCGAATAACTCACGCAACGCCAGCGCAAACTGCGCCACTGTTTCTGAAGGCCTACGCAATCTGTTCATGAATTTGTTTCTCAAGCCTATGATTGTTAGTTGTTGTTTGTAAACCGTGGTTGCCGCACGAATTACCTCATCGTAGTCCGCATTTGCCGGTGTCTCCGGCTTCAGTTGCGTCTTCAACTTCGCGTAGCATTCAGCGCCAACGTTTGACAGGAAAATGCTCTTTTTGACATCTGCGGATACGCCGTTACTGATCACGAAGAACTCGAACCGTTCAACGTAGTTTTCGAACCTCTCCTTCTCTTCCACATACGGCTCGAAGCGGGCGCTCTTCCCCGACATGCTTAAGTTCGTTTTCTCGTCGCCACTGTTGTGTATTGTGGAGTTTGCATGTTTAAGGAGACAGATTACGAATAGTAATCAACTACACATGAGGTTGACGGTATCCCAGAGTGCCTCTGGTATGTATTGCAGAAACGGTACGAAACACGGACGGACACTTACAACTTGTACCCGTTACATCAATATACAACACTACGAACAAAAATTAGCTTGTAATTTATAAAACAAGACAGCAAGAGTTTCTGTGCAATTGTTCGGAGCAAACAGAAAGTTCAGGATAAGGTCGGTCCTCTAGAAGATAGTGCAGGAAATATAATATCAGAGGGATTCTTAATGGCAGAAGACCTGAATGAGTATTTTAGTTAAGTGTTTACCGGGGAAGATATTAGTTCACTGCCAGCACCAGAACCTAAATTCAAGGGGGCAGAACCAAACTATTTAGGACAGTTAATTGTAACCCCGGAAAAGGTAGGTAAGAAAATTTAGGCTATGCAGGATAATGAATCACCTGGAGTGGATGGGATTCCGCTCAAACTACTATTGGAAATTATACAACAAATTAGCGTACGACTTGCAACAGTTTTCAACTTGTCATTAGAAGAGGGAGTGGTTCCTTTAGAATGGAAAGAAGCAAACATTATACCGTTATTTAAAAAAGATTCCAGAAACAAGTCAGAGAACTACAGATATGTGAGTTTAACTTCAGTGATTTGCAAATTATTAGAAAGACTAATCAAAGATCACATGGTGGATTTTCTTGTTATGTTTTTCTTTTTAAACATAACTAGTTAAACCCGTCTCAACCTGAGTTTCTAAAAGCGAGGTCATGCTTAGCAAATATGTTATGTTTTTTGGAAGATATCACTAAGTGTTTAGACGAGGGATTACCAGTAGATATCATCTACTTAGATTTTCAGAAAGCTTTCGACAAAGTGCAACATCAAAGGTTACTGCTTAAACAAAAGACCCATGGCATAGGAAATGGTTTAATTAACTGGATAAATGGCTGATTGACAGAAGACAACGGGTAGTAGTTGATGGGGAGGCTTCAAACTGGAAATCAGTTTTGAGTGGGGTACCACAGGGATCAGTACTGGGACCTATATTATTCTTAATATGTATAAACGATTTGGACGATGATATAACAAGCAAGGTGTTGAAATGTGCGGATGATACACATTTTTTTAGAAGGATTAAACGTGATGGAGTTAGACAGCCTTTACAAGATAATCTTGACAGGTTGATAAAATGGTCTGAAAAATTGCAAATGTTGTTCAATTTTGGGAAATGTAAATGCCTCCACATAGGACATGGGAACGAAGATGTACAATATGCAATGGGAGGTTCTGTACTAAGTAGCCTACTAATGTAAAAGAAAATGACTTAGGGTTAACCATTAGTGCTGATATGAATGTTTCAGAGCAGTGCGGTATTAATTGCCGCTTCAAAGGGAAATCAAATCATTGGATGGATTAATTAGGCGGAACATAACATATAAGAAAAAAGAGCTAATAATACTGCTGTACAAAACAATAGTTAGGCCTCATTTAGAATATTGTATTCAAGCGTGGAGGCCATATCGCAGGAAAGACATAGGTATGCCAGAAAGAGTACAGAGGAGAGCAACTAAAATGATACCAAAACTAAGGAATCTTAGTTACGAAATACACCTAAAATGTAGACCAGGAGATTGAGAGGAGATCAGATAGAAGTGTTTAAAATATTGGATGATTATGAAAATATTGATAACAATATTTTTGTCTCAGTTAAAAAAGATAGGACCCGAGGACATGCAATTACATTAGTAAAGGAGCAGTGTATATTAGATATAAGAAAGTTATCATTCTCACAAAGGACTGTAAATTAATGGAACAGATTATTTCCTGATTGTGTTGGTGCTAGTAGTGTGAATGTTTAAAAATAAAATTGACACATACCATAAAAGGGCGGGATACACGTAGATAAAAAAAATTGGACTCTCGATAAGCCAAAAGGCTTCCTTGTCCACCGGCCATCTAGTTATTTTTTTGGATGGCAATCTTGTTAAAGTCCTCAACCAATTCGTTTGCCCATCGCCAATCCGGTTCTTTTAGGTCCAGGGGCCGGTTTCATGAAGCGACTAAGAACGTTCTTAACGCTAAGATGATTGTCTTAGTAAATTACGTGATTTTTTTAATATAAGCGAACATAGTAGTTTATGCAAACACGTGACGCTAAGTAATTGCGTAACTTTAAGTACGCTTCATGAAACCGGCCCCAGGTGTGTAGTGTGTGAATAGTTTAACTAGTGCGCACAGTCGGTTTAATAAAAAATGCGCACTTGTTTTTTTAATCGTCAAAAAAAAAAGATTTGTGGTTACACCGGGTATAGCTGGCGAAAGCCAATTGCGCTGTCGACTTCCTGCGCCATTTCGGTCACGTGCTTTCCGTGAGATCGGCATCTCATGCATTCGAAAACAATAACAACACACACGTGCTTTGGTGTATCAAGAAGAAGATTCCATAGTGGTTATACGAAGGTACGTATTACACTATCGCAGTTAGCAACAAGAACGCGTAGCCGTGTATTAATTCAACGAAAATTGCAACTTGCCAACGTCTACACTCGACTCGAGGCTGACTCTAACTTCTAACTCTAACTAAGTAAAGAAAAAATAGTTAAAATGTTTCACCGTTTTGAAAAAGAGCATATTCTACTAAAGTCTGCATGCTGTATCAACCCACCCCCCTCCTCCGGAACATCCCCGGTAAACACTGACTGTTCCTAAGATATCAACATGTATAGATGCAGCTGTAGTAGCACATTTCTTCCTGCCGTTTTTCTTGTGAAATGCTGCATTTCACACATGAAACATTATTTTATATTTACTGATTATGACAATGAACATTCCATAATTATTTACTCCCAACACTACAATGATACCTGTTTTTGTTTACTGAATATATGCTTTTCTTTACAGGAGATTGGATTAGTGTGCTTAGACCATTGATTTGCAGCATACTGGGCAGTTGTATTTGTCCAGGATCTCGGACAAGATTCTACAGCCATGCAGCATATTATTGGTTTGTCATGTGAATGTCCACCGACTGATCCCAATTATGTCATGTGTTGCATCCGTGACAGATTCCCCAGTGCCGATGGGGTGTACACTGGCTTCCAGGTCAGTCAGTTAGCTTAACTGACTAAAAACCAATGTAGAATGCAGGTTGCTTGACATACGAATATGGCGACGCCTGACTAGCTCGGCAGTTGGTGATGGAACGATGGGTGCCAGGGTCTGGCAGATATAGCATAAGTCTTTGGGCAACAACTCTTGACGCTGTGATACAGGTTCAGTGTCGAGCATTCTTCGGTGAACTACATCGGTTTGGATATCGATGACATCACTGTCTTCGATGGTATTGCATACCAGCTTCCTGACATTTTGCTGTATATCTGCATCTACCTATACCGGAGACAAAGTGACAATTAGCATGGCTCTGACATGTATTATATTTTATATGTGATGACACATTTATCAAAAGTCAATAATACACAGTATTTGTATTCAACTTTAACTTTTAGCAGTGTCCATGAAAAAATACACCAATTTTCCAGCATTGTTAGTGATAGGGTTTCATTGTCTTTGTGTTGCTGATAGTCAGTGGCAGCCAGCTGAGTTCTTGCAACGTACACCAGGTACTTGTTATGTACAACACAAGTTTGTGATGAAGTAATGGTATTGTAAGCTTTTTCACATTTTTCAACAACAATCTGTTGATACACTGACAGCAGCATTTAATTTTTTTAAGTTCTCTATGTATCATGAGGACTTATACTTTTCATGCCACGTTTCATATTTCTAAATTATTCTTTTTTATCACTGTATATATTTTCACAAATAATTTACATTACATTTTAACTTTGCATGATGATTATACACCTGTACACATTGCACTAATTATGTTATAAACAACACTTGAGCAAAGTTAGTTCTGATATGGTGTAGTATTCAGTCATCAGGATTGCTCAAAGCGCTTTACACTTTACTCCATGGCAGACCTGTTAAATCGAACACCATCTTGATTTATGTGGGAAGCATTCAGCCACACTGAAATTAATATGCGAAGACTATTCGTACAAAAATATTGCGGTTTGTAGCCGGTACTCTTCATACAGCTGAGTAAACCTGAGCAATGTAGCATGTAGTGATTGTACATGTAATTCTCAGTCACATGCGATGACCCTGACTAGTCTAGTCACTATTATTTGCAAGTTGTAAAACATACATACCAAGCATTCCATAAACTAAACAATTTTTGAATTTTATATCATTGATGTTTTTTTAACAAAGAACCATAAATTATGATTCTTTGTTAAAAAACAATTATGATTCATAATAGTTATTTTTATTTGATAAATACATATTACATTTGTTCAAGTAAACATCTTCGTAAGTAATTTTTTCTCAATGGTTTATATTTTATGGGCATGCGATATTAACATTTTTTGTTAAATACACATCATTGTTTAGTCACTAATTTTGTAAGTTGTAAACATACAAGGCATGTATAAACTATAACTAGCATTTGTACTAGTAACGTGTACTAGTGTTGTTTTTTGTAACAAAGAATCTTGATAAAAGTATCTGTTTGTTTTTTAAATATACCTGACATTTTTTCAACCTCTTCCTAATTTTTGTTTCTATTGTTTTGCATTTTATGTGCATGTGATATTAAAAATTATTACATTATACACATCAAGTGCAGTGATTGTACCTGTAGTTGTATTGTACTTTTCATTATTTTGTAGTCAATCTCATCAAATAGTTTCAATAAAATGTTTTTACTTTACATTGTCTTTACTTTAATTCACATGCATTTCTAACAACAATATGCAATTTAACGAGGACACACATTACTGCAAAATCCTCATGCAGACAAACAAAACTATCACAGTGGTGATATCGGAAGACGCCATAACTTCAGCTTATTATTATCACCTAAACTGGGGCACATTTCAAACGGTCTGGGAGGACACAGTCGCGTGGACCCATTATAAAAGATCTGCAGACACGCCAAATTCCTATGGTCTAGGGGGGCACCTGCCCCCAGGCCCGCCTGGATCCACCTATGACATACTTGTTTATTGCTTGTATAATTTTGATAACAGGTTTGGTGACAGAGTAACCACATTTGACACCACTCGTTTACCTGAAAAGTGAAGAGATTTGACGCATACATCTGCATGTGGTGTTGACACACCTCAAGTTCTGAAAATATGGTACATGTATTAATAGTCAGCACTGATTGTTTCTAACAATAATAATTTTAATGTACTTGCAAAAGTTGTAATGCAATGAACGACCCCCTGCCATATGCAACCAATGCCAACGGTGAAAAGCTATATATATATATATACACGTTTTGTGGGCATTATTTTTTATGGTATTGAGGGGCGCTGCAGCTGGTTTTCTGAACATAAAAAAAAATCACAGAAGGGGCAATCAAAAAACCTGGTGAAACTACTGGAATATTCTTCTTGTAAATAATTAAATACCAAACTATATACAATTACAATTGATTTCAAATAAAATTTTGAAATGTCCAATAATAGTAATTTTTAATATAAAAGTAATAGATTAGTTAAATTACTATTACATTACTGTTATTAGTAAATTAACTTTTTATATGTACATAATTGCTTTTGTTCAATCTATTACTATTGGTTCAATAATTAGAATGATCTTCCGGTTTCAGGATGATCTTCCGGTTCCGGTACAAGGCGCGTACGTAGCAACACCAGCGGCACTAAATCTCATCATAAACTAACAAATTCAAAGCTATTCAGTAAATACTTAAACCCACAGCACAATTCAAACCCCATACTGTTATTAATACCAGAAATAGAAAACGTCTACCCTTAGGATCGTAACTATAACGCAACTCATATTCAAAATTTTCCCGCCACAACTAAAAGTAAACAAAAGAAAGCACCCTAAGCAACGCTTAACATACAAACTTTGTTAAAGCCACTACAATTATGTAGACAAACATTATAAATTATGTAGGCATAATCATTATTAATTAGTTAGACATAAACAAATATCTTCGACCATCCTGCACAAATCTTCACTTTATACTAATCTGGCTTGTTCATCAAGGCAACTCATTAAACCCAGAGTCGCCCTGGGCATCATTCTATAACTACTCAACATCTTCTCCCAGCACTGCCTTGATCCCTTGCACAACTCTAAAATACTAAATAAATATTATAATAAGGGATATAAAACTAAAGTAGGTCATGGCAACCTGCAAAAAAAAACCAAGGACAAAAAGTTAAACTGATTTTCAGTGGACAACTGTTGATGATGAAGTTTGGACATGCACAGGGTGTAAACAAACCTTCAAAGGACCAAACCATAAACTGCTAGAGTGCGAATTCTGCGAGAAACATTTTTGTATTGAATGTGTGGACATAAACGATAAAGAATATAAACTAATGACAGACAAACAGCAAATACATTGGTTTTGTCCACCCTGTGACTCAAAAGTAATGAAAAATCTCAAAAATGAAAAGAGGTGCGAGCAATTCCTAAAGAAAGTGGAAGACAGAATAAATGAAATAGAAAAAGAACTTGGATCCAAAGTCGACGAGAAAAGAGTGAGAGAAATTATTTCAGAATCCAAGGTAGAAGAAAAGAGCCCAACACAAGCCCAAACAAAGCTAACCATTAACCCAAATGAAGTGAAAAAAGTAGTACAACTACAAGTAAAGGAGCAAAACATTGAAACAAAAGAAAGAGAAAAAAGATTAAACAATGTAATCATCTTCAACCTGCCAGAAAAAACATCACAACTAAAAACCACAAGACAACAACATGACAAAGAACAAATCCTAGAAGTCTGCACAGAAATAGACAATAACTTTACAGACACTGACATCACAGAAATCCGACGGCTCGGGGAAGCCAAAGAAAATGCAAACAGCCCCAGACCAGTACTGATTACAGTAACGCACATTGACAAAAAACGCACCCTTCTTCGAAAGTTCCATCACATCAAGGACAATGATAAGTTCAAAAATATAAAAATTGACCACGACAAAACCAAACAAGAAAGAGAAGAATCTAAAAAGCTCTATGAAGAAGCAAAGAGACAGGAAGCAGCAGATGAGACGGGGGAATACCTGTACAGAGTGAGGGGTCCACCATGGGAAAGAATAATAAAAAAGATAAGGAAAAGCCAATAAAGAGTACACATCCACCTAGAACAACAGATGGGAAAACGAACGTAAACAAACATAATCTTAATGAGATAGGCAGCATTCAGTGTTTTTACACCAATGCTGACCAATTAAGGAACAAACAAAATGAATTTGAACAAAGAATCAAAGAACTAAAACCCCACATAATAGCAATTAATGAAGTAAAACCCAAAAACCCTAAATGTTCTGTAACAACACCAGAATTTTCCTTAGAAGGTTACATGTTATTCTCAAAAAATTTAGAAAATACTGAAGGAAGAGGTATTATAATATATGTGCTAAATTCCCTGCATGCAGAGTACATAAACCTAGTCACAACTTTCAAAGAATGCTTATTTATAGAAATCAAATTAAAGAATAAAAACAAACTTCTTTTTGGATGCATATACAGAAGCGATGGGGGATCTGAAGAAAATAATGTAGAATTTCTAAATATGATCAGATCAATATCACAACATAAATACTCTCACATCGTAATTACTGGAGATTTCAACCTCCCTGAGATAAATTGGAATCATTGGACGACCAAATCAAATAACCCCAACAATTTAAATTTCAAATTTGTGGAATGCCTTAGAGACACCTTCATGGTTCAACACGTGTCAAACCCCACCAGAGGACGAGGCACAACTAACACAAACCTGTTAGATCTGATTCTATCTAATGACGAAGATAATGTAGGAGAATTAGAGTACCTTAGCCCTCTGGGCAAAAGTGACCATTGTGTACTCAAATTCAGTATAGTGTGCAACTTTATAACAAGTAATTACACTAAAAAAGGAAGCTGTATAATGTGGCAAACTATGATGCAATGAGAATAGAATGTTCAAATATTAACTGGGAAGAAAAATTTAAAGACTGTAAGGATAATGTTAACGGTCAATGGGAAATCTTCAAAACAGTACTAAACTCATTAGAAGATAAATATGTACCTCAAACAATAGTTCCAAATAATAGAAAGGGAAACTTCCCCCTGGATGCTAATACAAGAAAACTAATTAGACGTAAAAATAGATTATGGACAAGATACATGGAAACAAGGGATGGAACAAAATATCTAGAGTATTGTAAAAGCAGAAATAAAATCCGAGCTCTAACCAGAAAGCTCCGAAAGGAATTTGAACGAAATCTAGCATAACAGACCAAGAAAAACCCCAAAGTCTTTTGGAAATATAAATCAAAAACTACAATCAAACAAGGAATTGGGGAACTGAACATAGACCCCACCAACCTAAAATCTGAAACAACAAATGAAGATGAAGAAAAAGCAAATATACTTGCTGACTATTTCTCCAGTGTATTCACCAAAGAACAGTCAGGACCTATACCAACCATACCTAAGGTAAACAATAAACATGCAATGGACAAATTAAAACTAACTGAAAATATAATACTACTGACGTTAAAACAACTTAATATAAGCAAATCGCCTGGCCCAGATGGAATAGGCGCCAGGCTACTAAATGAGTTGTCAGCAAGTATTTGTCAACCCTTAAAACAAATTTTTGAAACGTCGATTAAAACTTCCTGCATTCCCAATGACTGGAAAGAGGCTAAAATATCAGCAATTTATAAAAATGGAAACAAGAAACTAGCTAGTAACTACCGCCCAATAAGTTTAACAAGCATAGTATGTAAATGTATGGAAAAAATTATTAGAAATCACATTACAAACTACATGAAAGTAAATAATCTATTTAGTCAAAAACAATATGGATTTATATCTGGCCGATCAACAGTTCTACAACTAATCAAAATAATAGATGACTGGACTAAAGAAATGGACAAGGGCAACCACACTGATGTTATATATATGGATTTCAAAAAAGCCTTTGATACCGTGCCACACAAAAGATTAATTAGCAAATTAAAAAGCTTCAACATTTCAGAAGAACTGATTAACTGGATAGAATCATTCATCACAGATAGAAAACAAAAAGTTTCGGTAAATGGAGATGAGTCTAGCTGGAAAGAGGTAATATCAGGGATACCCCAGGGTTCCGTTCTAGGACCCTTACTTTTTGTTCTATATATTAACTCTTTCAAGGCCAGATTAATGCAAATATGTGCCTGTTATTGAATCCTATTAAATCAAGAGAATGTGCTGTGAGTGAATCGTGTGATATACTCGGGTTGCATGAATGCAAATAAATAAATAATTTTTGATTCGATTCAAATAAAATTTTCACTACATCTGAAGAACTAATTCCTGGTGTAACTAGCCAAGTATGTGACATATTTGTCAATTTATTACCCAAATATGAATTGCTAAAGTTTGACAAAAATAAAATACTTAAATAATTTTCAACAATTATTTTTTTTTTTATATTTTTCATTACTAATTAGCGGTTACATGCTGCGTATGAAATGTTCATAAATTACTATGCTACAGAATGGAAAACTAATTAAATGTCTATGGTAAATAAAACTGAAATAATTTAAGTTTTTCAGAGTGCATGTATTTTCAAGATTTTATACAAAATGGCGTTCTTTGTGATCATAGCCGTCATCTCGTCTGAACTATTAAGTTGGTGTTATGTTTAAAATGCGTAATCATAGTGCAAAACATTCCCCTTCGATGGCAGCGTTCGTTATAAACTCGATTCAAAAATCCCATCAAAGTCCGAATTACTGGAGTTCGACATAATGACAATGTCGAGAATTACACCAAAGCTAAAAACACCACCGGCTTCGTCGCGCGGCGCATTAATACTTCTTTACAACAAAATAGACCGCTCAAAAGTTAGCATTTAATCGTAGAAATCGCCTGCGGACGCGTGTTTTGGAATAATTCCTGGGTGCTTCCATGTTTATGCCCGCAGCAAATGTTAAACTTTAATCTCATTGGCTGAAAATCACCATTAAAATATTCACTGCGTGGCGTAAAAGAGGGACCGGAAATTGTTTGTCGCTGCGTTCGACTACAAAACCGCGTGGTGGTTGGCGCTAATTAGTCACGGAAATCGCCATCATTTCATCATTTGACGCTTCCCAGTGAAACTTCAATATGATTATATGTTAACTGCCGAAATAAATTGCCGTTATTGCATGACACTGTTTCGCGGTACCAGTTTAAATGTGCCCCTGTATTCGGGCGTATTCAGGCGTTCTGGCCGTGAGTGGGAGTCGGGTTGATTCGGGCGTTCTGACCACGAGAGGGTTAATGACCTCCCAGATCTAACAAATTCAAATACATTTCTATTTGCTGATGACATAAAGATATTTAGAACAATAACACATATAGATGATCAGGATGTACTTCAACATGATTTAAGCATACTAGATCAATGGAGCGACAAGTGGTTGTTAAAATTCCATCCTGATAAATGTGTACACATGGAAATTGGGAAAAATAATATTGGTGAAAGTAAATATTTTATGGCAACAAATAATGTCAAACATGCTCTTGTCACCACAGACAAACAAAAAGATTTAGGAATAATTATCAAAACTTTCTTTTGATGATCACATCAACCAAGTGGTTAATAAAGCAACCAGAATAACAAAAGTAATCAGAAGAACTTTTCAATTCTTAGATACATACACTTTCTTGCCACTATACAAGACTATGGTTAGATCCCACCTAGATTATGCAATAGCAGTATGGTATCCATTTAAGACGAAACATAAAATAGCCATAGAAAATGTCCAGAGAAGAGCCACAAAAGAACTACCTGGTATGAGGGACTTATCATATATTGAAAGACTAAAATTACTTAAGTTACCCACATTAACATATCGTAGGTTAAGAGGAGATATGATTGAAGTGTACAAAATAATGCATAACATATATGACAACAAATCTGCACCAAACCTTCCTAAGTGGGAGGATGTGGCATCACGATCCAGTAACAGAGGACACTCCCTTAAACTGTTCAACCAAAGAGCAAAACTAAACATAAGAAAAAATGCATTCCCGCTTAGAGTGGTTGAACCATGGAACAGTTTACCTGATTCAGTAATATAAGCAAAATCAATAAATTCACTTAAAAACCGCCTTGATAAATTCTGGTCAACCCAGGAGATATTATACGACTATGAAGCCCCACTAACATTAAACACTGGAACCGGAAAACACAAACTCTTAATACTAGACCCCGAAGAAGAGGATCTGATCATTGAGGAACCCAAAGGATCCTGCGATCAGAACAGTCCTAAGGTATCCTAAGGTAAGGTTATATGGATCATTTATAATGCATTTACACTATTACTATTATCCCAAGTCTACTTAGGCTACTAGCCTACTACCATATACGACATAGACATAATATAGTTACTATCATTGACATGCCATAGCGTCGTTAGCTGATATTAGCAAAAATAGATAAGCTTATCTTTTTTTGATATTAGTCTATAGTAAACAGGGCCCAGCCAGGCCGCCCTTACCGCCATTGCATGGCTATGACTAAAACTTAAAAGGTAAACAATCAAATAAATTTAGTACAAGCAACATTAATATGTATACTCATACGTCTAAATATATGTGATTATAGCTGAATAATTCGAAATTACTAACCTGTCTGGAAGAACCTTTGCGAACACTGCATCTCATCTGTTGATGTTGTGACTGACCCCACAGTACGGGCAACGGCCAAGGCCGCCTACAGTCCACTGGGCACTGTCGCCAACTCCTTCTGTTTACTTTGTTTCGTTCCATAGGCATAGTCGTTCCCAAATAGAAATACACCTTTATGCGTGGGTACTGTCTCTGTCTGTCTAAATTAGGCCATTTTGCCGTGTCGGTGGTATATGTTCGTGGACGTCCACTCATTGCCTAAACTCGAAACAAAACAATCGGTTGAGTACCTTGGGCTTGGCCTGGGGCTGGGACAAAATTGAGTGGTATCAGGTTTGGGTGGATTTTTACGAAAAACGAGGTATGAGAATTTCACGAATTTTTCACAGCACTTGTCTCAATGAAGGTTAAATATGCTGTGAAATTTTTAAGAAAATTGTAGGTCAAATTTTTTAGGAAATGGAAGAAACGTTATAATGGCCGCCTACGTAAAATCTAATGTGGTCTTAAATTACCACTGAATCACAAAGGCGCGAACGGGTAGAACGGGAGTCCTATGGTGCTCCCATCTAGCGGCTCCTGGATAATCGATGCTAAGTCAAGCCAAGAGAAAAGGGTACTTTTGCAGTTTAGGCCCGCACCTCGAAAAAACCATGATAACGGTCACCTACAGTCACCAAATTTCACATCACATACCTACAACACCTATTCTACACATATACACTTGTCACGTGGTCAAACAATTAAATTTACTGTCTTTTATCGATCAAAATGTACAAGAAATTCACTCGTTTTTGCGTGTATACATTAGTTCCACCGGATACTCCGGTAGGTGGCGCCACTTTATGGTTACCTCCAGACTTGGGGATAGATCACAATTCATATTAAATTTTCAATAATAATTGTAAAAAGTTAATACTATACGCGATATTTAATTAAATAAGATTACCTTAAATGCAGTGTTGACAGTAAGTAGGGGTTTTATTACGACTATTGGTTTGTATAAATACTGGTGCATTTTTAATATTGTTTATCAGAGGCAATTCATCATAGCTTTGATACAATACATGTAATAATGTGTTTTGTGTTTTACAAACATCTTGTTTTGCAAACAAAATATTGTTTTACTTCCTGAAAATAATAAGTGAGCTTTATTATAAACAGTGACAGGTGAATTAAAAAATGTAGTTAACACGTGTGCTTGCCATGCAATTACTAAATGGTTCAACAGTTTTAAAAGTTTTTAACATCAATAATGTCATCGGTATGAAAGACTGTATAAAGGTCTTGATAAATATTTTATGGGATTGAATTCTGAACCATTCCGGTTATAATCTTAAAATGGCGTATTTGGGGGGCATTACGCCATGGATGCTTCCTTTCGGAAATATGTTCTTTGGTTTATTATAAATTATTCCTGTTGTTCATATTTTTTATGTTAACAATATTAGAGATTGTTTTATGTGGATTAAAAAATAGCTATATCAAACTACTTTATTATAATATTGGCATAGTATTAATGATCATGAAAACCTTTGTATGAAATATTATTTGGCAGATTATTGTATTTATTGGTAAAACATGATGATAATGTTAAGTTGTTTGTAAATTTCTAATTGATGTGTTATGTGACAATGTGCCCTTTTTAAAGATGAATTGGTGAATGTTTGGAGAACTTATACTTATGAATAAACTGTCATGTCTCAACATATTTTGCAAAGTGTTGGTCGGCTCTGAAAAGAACCATGTGTTGTTGTTTCTTCTGATAGCTGCAATCCACCATGTTCGTGTAGCTGATCAAACTGGATAAACTCTTCAGATGTCCAAGAGAATGGATGTCCTGGTATGGATCCATCCCGAATTTGACATCTCGCCATGCCATACTCTCGCTTGTTTCAACATTTCGCCTTCATCATCTTGTATGTTATTATATTCACAGCTTTCTATGATGGCGTGGAAGTTCTGTCCTCGTGAAACTACAGACTACAACCAAATTAGATTCATAATGATTTTGGAGGTGCATTATTTTATTAATCTGCATTTAAACCTCAAACGTAACTGGTTTCCGACAAGTGAAACTTTTTTACCTCAGCAAGGTGGAGCGTATGCACACATCACATCTCCCAACTTATGGGCCTTTTGGCAGCCTACGCTCAACACTGAGAGTGGATTGCCATGCCGCATTATACTTATTGATTTCACCCGTTTTTTATATAACTCAAACACACAAGTCCAACAACCAGAATTGCCTCATTTGTTACTTTACACAATTTCTTTATATAATATTAATTTACCTATACAGCATACCTTTACAGTGTACCTTTGCACAAGACATTCACAGAAATTATCCTTTAATATAAATAAATTAATGATTTAGAGGATGATAATATCAAGCGCAATATACTGAAATTTTACACAAATTATTAACCAATGAGCATTGATTACTTTTACTGGCATCCGAATATACGTTCGTTATAATGGCCGTCTGGTAACATTTAACAACGTGATAAAATGGCCACTCAAACGTATATCTGACCACTACTATTGTCCATGTTAAATTGTTCAATTATTGTTTATTATTTTTAATGTACACAGTACAACATATAAAATGATATGCATCATTAAATTTTGCAACAAATAAATTGCTAGTAAAAACCAAAAAATATATAATATTGTATCATAGCATGATAAATTACCTTTGGTGGACAATATTAAAATACAGCAATAATTACTTAAATCAATAAATGTAATAAATACTATAAATTGTTAACATTAAATTTAACCTAACCTTATTTAATTTATTTATTTATTGAAATATCGTGTATTTTATTAACTTTTTTACAATAACTATTGAAGTACGAATTGTGATCTATCCCCAAGTCTGGAGGTAACAATAAAGTGGCTCCACCTACCGGAGTATCCGGTGGAACTAATGTATACACGCAAAAACGAGTGAATTTCTTGTACATTTTGATCGATAAAAGACAGTAAATTTAATTGTTTGACCACGTGACAAGTGTATATGTGTAGAATAGGTGTTGTAGGTATGTCATGTGAAGTTTGGGGACTGTAGGTGACCGTTATCATGGTTTTTTCGAGGTGCGGGCCTAAACTGCAAAAGTACCGAGAAAAGAAGTCGTGGAGACCCTGGGCGGTTTCTACTGAAACAACATTGCGGAAGTGCTAGTTTAAGTTTACTAGTTTTGTAAAAATGCCGTGAAAATATCAGTACAGTAGTTATAACAGTTCACTGCCATCATGGCGTACTATCTGCTGAACACCAAGTCAGTTGTTACATACTTCCTTATCACGGTGAGCTTCACGTGGACAGGTAAGCGGACATATATTAAAATAGTATAAAAGGAATCTTAATAATTTATTAGCACTATATCTGCCTCTGGCCTACCCCAAGGCAAAGACCCAGGCCAAGGCCGGCCTGCTATTTCCTGATCCCCCAACTAGCTCCATCCATCTATCCCGATATCACCTCCCTCGAATATAATAATTGCTTTATTCACAGACTCCATGCAACATACAAGTACATTATCATGGTTCTATAGTTGTGTTATAAACAATAGTTACAATGTACAGACTAAAAAATCACCTGTCAACAAAATGTATATACAGGGAAGTGAACCAGTATTTCCATATTCTTGACATGTATTTCACGTCACTATTAATAATGCTACGAATCAATGTTTTTTTGAGAACTGCAGTCGGCATATAAACCTAAATTTCTAATAACAGCAGCACAGTTTGGTAAATTATTGTTAACAAACATTTCACTAGCACTACAGTATTTGTCATAACCTAACACCATTCGAAATATATTGTTGTAAGAGACATACAATTTCCTGATTGCATAGTTATGAAAATTCCACCATAGATGGGCAGTATACATAGGTGAGCAAAAAGTAGTAAACAATGTCTTCTTTACATCATTTGAACACATGAAATTGTCTTATGATCATGTTGCCTTGTGCATACAATTGGCGACATTGTCTAGATATATCATTGTCATCTAGCATACTATTTGAAATTATATGACCCAAATATTTTACAGATTCTACCTCATATAGTTTGTCGTTACCAAGCATAAAACTTGGAAATTTACCATTCTTACAACTCTTGTTTCTAATTATCATGACCATACTCTTTTTGGCATTGTACCTTATGTCATGAGATAATCCATATTGATCACAGACGGTGAGAAGGGTCTGTAATCCCCTGCTGGACGGACAAAATACTACAAGATCATCAGCATACATAATATTATTTACACAATTATATCCTACATAACATCCTACAATGCAACCATTAAGTACAGTGGATAAACCATCCACGTAAACACTGAACAAATAGGGGGATAAAATACCTCCTTGTCTAACTCCATTATTTATATAAATACTGTCACACACATGACTACCCCATCTTACACACATCTGTTTGTTCGCATACCAAAGCACTAGAATTCTAACAATGTAACCAGGAACATCTCTGTCTATTAGCTTTTTAAAAAGTACAGTATGGTTTACACAGTCAAAAGCCTTGGATGCATCAAGAAAACACATAAATAAACAGCTATTTAAGGCTTGATATTTAGCAATAACCTCTTTTAGTACATAAGTGCACATGTCAGTGCCATGCTTCTTTTTAAAACCAAACTGGTTGTCACTGGTTGTTAAAAAGTCATCCATTCTGCTGAGCAAGATTTTTTCACAAACTTTAGACATAACACTTGTCATTGCTGTTGGCTTTACTGTTTATCTTGCCGGATTTATCCTTGATTATGGGCACTAATATAACAGAAATCATAGAACTTGGCAGTACGCCATGAACCAACAGACCTGTGAAGCATATTGACAGTAAAGGCAGTATGCGTTCACTGCAGTACTTCAGGTGCTCTGCATACACACCATCAAGGCCACAATTTGTGTTACAGTCAAGGTTTCTTATAGCATCTTTGACTTCTTCAGGTAACACTCTAATGCTGCTCTCACAACTAACATCAAATGCTAGGGTTTTGGCACTACTGTAATTTACACAATTAAACAAGTCACGAAAGTGTTGAATCCACATATTCACAATAGCTTCTTCACCACTGTTACCATTTATATTAGTTGGCAAGGGGATTTGACTATTGTTAATAGTTTTGATCTCCTTCCAAAATTGATCATTTGTATGGTTAGCCATCTTCTTGGCAAGGGCTTCACGCCTCAACTCATGTTCATGTTTTTTAATAAACCTTATTGCATATTTGCATCTAGCATCAGCTTTCTTTTTTAACTAAAAAACAGGACCTTGTTTAGGTTTACCTATACTGTCCCATAGTTGGAAAGCTTCATTAGCAGCTTTATGGATATCTGCCACATAATCAGTCCACCATGGATAGACGGAGTAACTAAGCAACTGAAAAACCTAAACCAAAATAAAGCTATAGGCCAAGACGAACTCCCAGCCAGAGTCCTTAAACTTAAAACAAAAAAAAGATCAGACCCCGCTAATTATAGACCAATTTCGCTAACATGCATCCTCTGCAAAGTTATGGAGCACATCATTCAAAGCAATATGTGGAAACACTTACACAAACACAACATCATGCTCCACTTCCAACCTGCCATGCCATCCTACTTGATTTTGCCAAAGCCTTCGGCAAAGTCCCCCATAAACGCCTCTTATCCAAATGAGCTTTCTATGGAATAACTGGAAACACACAAAACGGGATCAAATCGTTTCTATCCAATCGCAAACAGAGAGTCTCGGTCAATGGAGCCCTGGCTCAGTCCTAGGACATGTCCTATTTTTATTCTACATAAACGACATAAAACGAAAATGTCCAATCTCCCGTACGTCTCTTTGCAGACGACAGCATTCTATATCGCAAAATCACATCCGAAACCGACCACGAAATTCTCCAATCTGACCAGATCAAACTCCAAACATGGTCTGACAAATGGCAAATGGAATTTAACATATCTAAATGTGTGCATCTCCCAATAACAAACCAAACTAAACCCAGACTACATTCATATTCATTCTTTGGCATGCCATTCACTACCGTCTCTAGCCACACATACCTTGGAGTAAAATTAGATTCTAAACTAACCTGGGCAAACCATCTTAACTGACATGGCTTCCAAATCTACAAAAGTCTTAGGCATGATCAAACGAACCCTCCGACCATGCAAACCCGAGGTAAAAGAAACAGCCTATAACATGGTAATCCGACCAAAACTCCAGTATGCCTCTCCTATATGGAATCCACACACTGCCACCCAAATTAAACACCTTGAAAGAGTACAACTCTGTGCTGCCAGATTTGTCAAAAATTATCGTAGACGCCAAACAAACTCAGCAGACCTAATAGCTACCCTTGGATGGCCAACTCTTGAACGACGACGCATTATCAAACAAGCCATGACATTTTACAAAATATTAAATAACATAATCAACATCACACGCCCACCAGGTCTACTAACACAGTAAAAAACCGTGGCCATTACGTAGCCCCTAGGTGCCGCGTCAATGCAGCAGTGTTCTCTTTCTACCCCTGAGCAATTCGAATCTGGAATAAGATCCCAGCACAATTTACTGAACTAGAAAAACCCATGGCATTTAAAACAGCATGAACCTCCCTTTCACCACACCCAATCACCTAAAGTGTCTATAAAATAAACAAACAAACTACCCACAATGCATGCACACAAACAAGCACCATAAAACTCCTGCGTTAGCTCAAGTTTGGGCTGTTTGGAGTAAATCGCCTAAGGCCTAAGACTTGGTGCACACAATTAGTGAATTGCACATGAACTTCAGTGTAGTAGCCCTATTTGCTAATAGTTTAATTATCAGAGTGTCTGGAAACGCATGCATCAGTCCCCGCTCCCTAATTAGTAATGTTCAATTGTGGCATCATGTGAAATTACTGCATGTATGGATAGGCCAGTATAGTCCTATTTCTAGTTATAAAAATTATCCACCAGGCATGGATGTGGTAGGCCGGAAACAGTTGATTTCGGTCCATAATCTGTGATGACTTTTACGACTCAGTATATGAATGGTATCATTCCAGAATATGCTAGATGAACAGCAGACGTAACAAGATATTTAAAGGAAGATTATTCCAGATTTAAATACATTAAAACATGCATGTCTTCTTATTCTTAAATTCTGTTGATGATCCACTGCCGCCATTAATGACGATTTGTAGTTTAGCATTATTTAACAACTATCTGTCTATTGGTTAACAAATAACAAGTGGTGTTCCATACGTGAATATCCACCTTTGTATGTAGTTGTTAAACCACATCATCAAACAGATTTGGTAAAATTAACCTAGACTAGCCATGGGATACAGTCAAATAAAAAACACATGCTAATGTAATCACCATTTACTATTATAAAGTACCCTACCCGGGGTAGGCTGAATTTACCACATGTATGTGCTGAAACCACCATGCAACACCTGGTAAGTCATGTGCCTGGCTTCTAAATTAAAACAATAAACATTATATAACAACAGTGCTGTCAATAAGTTGCAATTGTAACCCATTAGGATCTGTGGCTAACCTTCATTTTCCATGCTATTACAGCTACAACAACCAGATTTATAAGATCAGTATTGTACAGAAGGTTCAATTATAGGCAAGCCCTTTTCATATACATACTGCCATAGCCTTAGGGCAATTACCATGTGTATAGACAGGCAAGGATCCAGCTAGCTTGGAAAGCTTCTCATTTGAACCAACTTGACAAGTCATCAAAATGCCTTATAACAAATTCAGTAAATGCAACTTGAAGGTATCTACCATCAGACTACACACCTCAAACAGTTATTGTGAGTTTTTTATATTTTACATTAAATATGCCACCAAAACAACCTTAATGTTCCAATACAAATTTGTATTGCAACTACGTAGGGGAATTCAGTGGTATTCGTTTTGTTGCGGATGGGACAATAAGAGACTTTAAAAAATATATATTTTGGGAAGCAAATTAAGTTTTTTGAAAATAGTGTTACTTGTGTGACATGAAGAGTTGAGTTTTTAATTAATATATAACTTTAAAAAAATATTGTTGTGGTCTAAATTTAATTTCATTGTAGCCTAGTGACATTCGAGTACACTTTACAATAAAAATGTGGTGTTATTTCAATTTTGAAAATGGGTATTATAATAAATTACATAACAAAATGCATACCTGTATGCAAAATGGCCATTATTTCCCATAAGAATTTTATAAAATCATATTTTTAAACTTGTTTTATATAACAAGGAGATGTACCGTAGACGTAGTAAATGGGTCAAGACTTTTCTATCCTAGTGCAATTACAGAATGTCACCTCTCAGGCTCACTCTCCATGGAATTGCCCCCTTGACATCTGAGCATATCTCTATTAGTATTTTTGATAGCAACATACTATTAGACATACATATATAAGGCACAGTAAGGTTGATTCATTGTGCAGAAAATACATCAATATTAATTGATGTGGCTAACACAGATGTATATATATCAGAGTTGCGGTTGGAACGAAAAAGTGCCATCACATTTAGGTGTTGGTGGTATACCTTAAAATTCTCATCTGTTAATAAAGAGGTTAGCTATTGACTTATTTCAGTAGATAACTACACATGTCTAGGTAAATATGTTAACTATTTAAAAAACAACACAATAGTAACTAAGTTACTGGACTTTTAGTAAAAAACATTGCGGACGGGACAGCTGAAATTGTTGCGGACAGGACATTTTGGCATTATAGCTAAAAACTGCCCATGAGTAACTAAAACATCAAACAAATGGCAAACAAACTAGTCTATGTCATTAACAGTACATAATGTAAAGAATTAAATATACATAATGCCATACTTTAAACAAAATTATTGATCTAACATATTGCAGTTTTTATATTTTGTCTTTTACCCATAAATCTAACTAGTACAATTATACAAAGAACCTAAACTATACACAGTTGTTATGATACTGTACAAGCAGTTAACTATCAGCTTTTGCCTGTATAATGTGTCTAAAGCAAAACTCAATGTAACTAGTAATTACTACTGCCAAATCTCCGTGACTCAGGCATGAAAACACTGTATGACCTTGAATAGTGCCATAGATTTCAGAGCAAACACATGTATCAATTGCAGGTCATCAGTGTAGTGAAACTTCTGATGACATCGCCAACTGGTTGGACATACAAGGAGAACAGTGTAGGCCCAAGGACGCATCCCTGCATTACGTCCGTATTAAGTCTGTGATGTTCAGGTGCACTCTGGCCAATCACAACACACTGCTTACAGTCTTGCAGATATGACTCCATCCACTGGAGGGCGTAACCCTGAATACCATAGCGCTTGCTGAGCCGATTGAGTATAATAGTGTGGTCAATTGTGTCAAAAGCTGAACTCAAGTCAAAAAGCACAAGCAGAGTGCCTTCCTTGCAATCCAAGGCCACCCAGACATCGCTAGTTATTTCGCTACAGAATCTCAACAATGCGGTTTCTGTAGAATGAAGCTTTCATTGTGCCGACTGGAATGGTTCATTCATGTCTTGTGAATCGAGATGATCGGACAATCACTGTGCTACTACTGGTACCTTTCAATAATCTTGGACAGATGAGAGAGATTGCTGATAGTCTTGTAGTTATGTAGCACATCGTGGTCAAAAGAAGGTGTCTTCAAAAGTGGGCAAGCACGAGCCTCCTTTAGAGATGCTGGCACTGTTCCTTCGTCAGATGACATGTTGGTAATAGCGGTAATAACTGGTACCTATGATGGTAGGCACTGCTGAATATGTTTGCCTGTCAGCAGTTCGAGTTCATTAGTCGAGACACAATCCTGTGTATATCCTAATCTGATGCTGGCACAAACGAAACAAGTGGTTCTTTGAAACATGCCACGTGAGTTGTTTCACAATGGCGGGTTTGAAAAGCATCACACTTCTAGCTCTGAACAAATCAGTTGCACCTTTTCATTGAAATATTGCATGAACTTGCTGCAACCATCTTCAGTGGAGTCAAATTCAGGGACCTGACAACTTTTTGCAGAGTGTCTTGATAGTATTTCGTCTTAGCTATGCAAACAGTTGAAGCATTGTGGACTTCAACATAGAGCTACTGGTGAACTTCAAGTTTTTGCCATCCAGCACACTGGTGCCTCTTCTCTCTTACCTTCTTCACACTGCTGTTGTACCATGGACATGGCTTGGTCCTTCTCCTTACTCTGTTTTTGGTTGGGTCTTATTTGTCAAGACACATTCGTATGACTGTGTCATAATCATTTACCATGTCTTGCATACTTTCTTGATCTTGATTGATATGTTGCAGATACCAATACTGGCTTGATTGAAACAGAACGGGGAGTGCGCTCAATGTTTATTTGTGGCCGATCCGACACCGGAAGGTGGTCCGGCATAACAGGGCTCTTTTCTAGCTGGTTCCAGTCAATCACAGTCTGTACAAAATAGGAGTGTCTGTATTGTTCAGTCCTAATATTGTTGGTAGCAAACCTATCTACTATGTTGTCAGCCGCACAGTCCTTTTTTCTGGATGTCTTTGTAGAAACTGTTGTCACTGGTAAGCGATATCACCCCAAAAATGTTCAAGTTTGCATTAGCAGAAATCACTTACATGGACCTCAATGGGTGCTGTTAATGGTATGCTCATCGCAAGCACAAAGTCAATACAGTGATGATCAGCTATTGACATAGGCTTCACCATCACTGATGTCATGGACTAGTCAACAACGTAACTAATAACTAGGTGCAGAACATGACCGTGTATGTGTGTGGGATCTCTCACATGTTGAATTAATTCAAAAGTGTCCAGCAGACTATTAATTTGTCAGCCTTTGAGGGATTGTCATAGTGTATGTTGAAGTTATCAACGACGATTAGTGGCACAACGGAGAGGGTGATGTTGCTGAACAAAGTTTCTCTACCTTATTCATGACTGTGCCAGAGTTCTTGCTTGATGTTGATGGGTGATAGAGAATGTACACATCGGAAGTTCGCACTTTGTTACACGTGAGGTGAGCCTGCAGCAGTTCCATGTTTTTGAAATGTGACTATTTTATTGTGTACATCTGTGGATTACTGTAACATCAACAGCTACAACATGGACTTTTGTGTTTTAATGGATTTGAGTGATTTTATGACATTTCTGTGTAACTCTAGTGCTCTCACCAGCAAGCTATGACATGGTAATCATGCATTCAAGTTGCCAGCTGATTCAACTATATCAGCAGATTTATAAATCTGTCATTCGTGTCTTCTTGTGTGTGTACTAAGACTTGAAACAGTTGTGAAATTCCAGTGGTAAAAAAATAATGCTATCCACCAAAACGAATGCTACTAGCCTAGTGGCAGCGGACTTGAATCAAAACAATGCCAACTCAACCCAATGCTAATTCCCCAAGAAAAACTCCTTGTTTCTGAACATCCTCCAAATGAACTGTAACAGCATCAAGGGGACTATAAATAACTGAGTTCCGTGCAATATTTGACCAACTTGATCTGCACATCATTCTACGGTGTGAGTAAAACATTGATAGCACATTCCCCACTTACATACAGCCTCATCCCTGGCCACTGCATGGATGTATATTGGAAGAATCGTACCAGAAATGCGGGCTGGGTATTCTGTGACATCATGTCTATGCAACGGTGTATACGTAGACATCCGAATGCCATAATCGCTGGTGACTTCATTGTTGGGGACACAACATGAGACACCAACAATGTGTTAGGGTACATTAATGCAGTAAACACGAGAAAGGTTCTAGACATCAAGGAGCATTTTAGTCTTATGCAGCATCAACATGAAATCACAAGACCTTCTTCGAATGCTGTGTTAGACTTGGTGTGTACCATAAACCCTAATCTCGTGTCCCATGTAAAAGTGGTATTCAGAATGAGCTGTCATCTTGCAGTGCTTATCACACTTGATGTCTCTCCAAGACAGCACTCACACAAGCACTTGCACACAATATACAAGTACAAGACTGCAAACTTTGAAAGTCTATGGGTAGACATGGCTGACTACGTGGTACACAGTTCAGTATTTTATGGGAAATCCCACATCCAGAACACATAGTTATCTCCAAAGTTTGACATCCTAACTTGTTTTAAACTCACAGTAACCACACTAACACCAACACCGGATGCCACGTTTGTGTTGCATGACATCACACTGGTGAATGAAAATATTGCAATCTAGCTTGAGACAGTGAAATAATTTTGGGATAAAATGGTTACTTATTAGAATACAAAATTTTACCTATGTTCTCATCGCAAATATTTTTAAAGCATACTGTACCCTTAATGGAACAAATATTGTATTTATTTTAGACACCTCTGAATGGACTTTTGTCTAGATTTACAGTGGTTTATAAACGTTTTGTTGCATTTCTGCAAGTTTAACTTCTAAAGTTCTATATTTTGATAACAACTGTGTTTCTGTATGTGGTCGAGATGGGGGTGGGTGGACAGGCTAAACATTTCATATGGTTTAGAAATATGTAGGCCTTATATAAAACATTTGCTTCACAGGATATAGTGTCATTCAGCCATTCAAAAAATAGTTATTACCACGGTAGTAGACAAGATAACCATGGTGAAGTTACAAAGCCAGGTTAGCACCAGGGTGGGGGCGTCCGTAAGTTTTGGGACGCTCATTATTATATTCATCTGAGAATTATTTTTGTGCACCGTATGTTTTGGGACAGCTGAAAATTTGATTATTTTTAAGTGTCCCAAAACATGTACGGTAATTATGGTGATATAAATTTAGCATTGTACATTTTGAGTAATTTAATGTAATATCATAGCTGTGAAGTTGTGTGAATCGGCAGTTATAAATAGAATATAAATATGTAATAAGACAAGAATTATTAGAATTAGAAAATATAAATGTTCAAAAGATAACTGTCTGCTAAGGCATAAGCTACGTGTGAATGTAGAACAAGAACAATGGAGTGCATCAACTCCATGCATATTTCCAAAATAGCATCGTGGTTGATACTGGGTAAAGTGGGTATGCTATTCTACAATGGTGAGATGAATTTGATTTTTTTAGTGTGTGCAGTTCAGGTGGATGGTGCAAACAGACTTATTATAAGTGATAAGATAAAAATGTTTTATGTTTTGTTTTCAGTGTGTACCAGTGTTGATCCCAAAGTGACTCTGAATGTTCCGGCTGAGACTTGGGAGGGAGAAGGCGCCTTGTTGAGATGCAGCTATCTAGACAAGAGTGTGACTGTCACACGAGTGGACTGGTACAAGGGGAGCATCGATAGTCTTGATTACAGAGTATTAATCCACAAAGTTTCCATCCATAAAACAATTAAAAAGAATGACTTCTCTAACAGAATTGTGGTGGCACGAACGTTTAATGGTCTTTATGATCTCTACATCAACAACACAGTTTTATCAGACGATGACTTATATTTTTGTGAAATTAATAGTGAGAACAGCAACACAAGACTACTGGTGAATGGTGAGTATTTCATCAGAATCATTATTATATTTGTACTACATACATGATGTAGCATCTTCTTATTCCTGGCAGTAGTGTCAATTCATGGTGTTTTTGAAATCACATTCAGTCTTAAGTAATGCCAATATAGTTTCTTGGAATATATGTATTTAAAATACAAGTATATGTATAAACGAATCATTCATATAACTGAATAAATCGCATTTGTAGAGTAATTGTGACATGGCTGAAACAATCAAGTTGGTGTTGGAATGAACAGGTCTGTCAGGGATTGAAGCAAACTGCTATGAAGAGACCTACACATAAGATTACCTTTACAAATTATATGCATGTTCATGCACTCACAAGGTCAATTCCTTTTTATCAATTCCAATTCTAGTTAATTCAAAAAAATAAATTCCAATTTCACCTTGCAAAATGTATTATATTTCCAAATTGTCAATTCCAACTTTAAAAAAATCAAAGACAAATTAAAAAAGAAAAAGCAAATATTATATTTAATCAGATATCATTAAAAAATCACTAGTTCATTCATCATCAGTTAAACAAGACAAGTTTGTTGGCATAGATTTGCTGTTAAAAAAAAATTCAATTCCATCCAGCTATTGAAATCAATTCCTGAATTGGGTTTGAGGATCAATTCCAAGTCCAGAATGGAATTGACCCCACACCTGTGTCCATATAAAACGACTGCCAGATCTACCCATCTGCATATGGGTCAATATTTGACAAAGTGGAAAAACGGTGTCGCTAACATTCAACACCATTTTATACGCACTGAATATACACATATGTTTTAAATATGTATTGTATTTGTATTTCCGTATGTTTGTGTTATCATAGGATGCTTTTGTTTTTTTGGAAATTGTCACGTGCCAAAAAAATAACACTGACACTGATACCCCCCTATTGAATTTGCTTGTCGCCATGACAAAGTGGCACAATTACCAGTTGTTATTCTGCTTATATTTATTGCATAAGCATATGCAAATACTTTACAGGGGACTACCAGGAACTCTTCTGCTAATATATGGTCATGATTTAGGAAATTAAGCATATTTAAAAAATTTTAACCATTTAAAATCATGTTGCCAAAGTTTCTGTTATTAGTGTAACGTTATGTTAAATACTACCTCAGAAATTATCAGACAAACATTTTCCATGTAACACATATCACAAGATTTGTAGTATGACGTGCAATTTAGTGTGAAGACCGAATGTAGAGAGATAGTTTAGTTTTTGTATTACATCTCTTGTCCTCTTGGATTTTGTCATAAGCGAACGTCATCTAGATCTAACAAACTAAAGCGATATCTTTCCGCAAAAGTGCCAGAATGTATATTCTGTGTGTATGAACGATCCTATCAAGAAATAGTTGTGAGTAATGAAAAGTTTCGGTCTCGCGGAGGAAAAATCATCTGAAAAGTCATTAGAATCATATGTCATTAGCATCACATTTATGTCATTAGAATAAAAATGTTGTCATTTGCATCATACTGACTTATAAACAAACTGATTGAATATGTGTGTTATTGGGTAAAATAGTGTAATATGCATACTATTTAATCAACAGAAATAAAAAAGTAGACAAGGACTGTATTGCTTGAACTATATTATGATGAAGGAAAATTGTGTGATGTGACACCAGGATATGCATCTATTTTTAGGCTTTAAATTCTTCATGTCTCCCAATTTGTAGGATAAGTCATGGACATGGGCATATTTTTTTAAGTGCTACTGTATCATGTTGCTATGACAACTATTTGTTTCTTATAATAAAACATTTCAAGCAACTTGAAACTAAAAAAATATTTGCAAGTGCTAAAAATTGAATTGATCATATGTACTTTTTTCGTTTGCTAACATATTGAAATATGTCTACAATTTGATTAAAATACGTAAAAAATGTGTCCAAAGATCGTATTGCATGAACTACATGGTGAAATATAAGCGTGTTACGCTAATGACACCAGAGTGTACATAACTAAACGTTTTTCCCTCCCTGAATCCCAATATGCAGGGTGGTGCGTTGACATGGACTAGTTTATATACTACAGTAATTATGCAATAACATATGAACGAAATGTGTTCACTTATTAAAAAAAAATTAGGATTCCGAAACACCTTAATTTGCCCAGTTGTCAAATATTCACCCATATATCTCATCATCATCATCATTCTGCAGCCATAGTGGCTCGTGGTTGGGTGAAGGCCTCAGCGTTTCCAGATCTGCCTGTCTTGCACAATCCTCTGCCAGATGGTGCCTTTCCGATACTCATCTAGTTCGTCTCTCCACCGTCTTGCCGGTCTTTCCCTAGATCATTTACCTTCATAAGTTCTCCAGGTTGCGATATGCGATGTCCATAAGTTATCTCATAGTCTACTGATGTGCCCTACCCAGGTCCACTTCTGTCTTCTGATTTGTTCTATCATGTCTATGAACTTTGTCTTCTCTCTTACCCAGATGTTTGGTTTTTCTTCCTATATGTGATGTTTAACATATGTCTTTCCATCTTTGTTTGTGCGGCTGCTAGCTTGTTCTTTGTCTGCTTGGTGAGTGTCCATGTTTCCACACTGTATGTCATCGCTGGAAGTACGCATGAGTTGTAGACTTGTCTCTTCAAGCATGTTTCAAAGTTACCCTTGAAGATGTCGCAGTGTTTGACGAATGATGTCCAGCCGACCGTGATTATTCTTTGAATCTCCTTGTCTTGGTTTTTGTCTCTGATGCTGTATCGCTGTCCCAGGTAAACAGCTTTCAACGTTCACTACCTGCGTGGTGTTGATATATATTGGTGTGTCATTTTTTTGCATCACTTGTTTTTGAAATGTTCATCTTCAGACTTTGTTTTTTACTTTCATCATCTTGCTCTTTTTTGTAATCTTTCGGTGTAGTAGCACATAAGACTATGTCATTGGCAAAGCAAAGATAACTGAGTTATCCTTCATCTATCCTCAAGCCTCTGGTTTCCCAGGTCCATCTTCAGAATATGCTTTCGAGTGTTGGGCAATATGGTGTCACCCTGTCGTACTCCTCTCTTGATGTTGATCTTGTAGCTTTCTTTGTGTAGGTGGATTGTTATCGAGCTGTTGGTGTAGATAACTTTAAGAAGTTTGATGTACACGTCTTCTATCCCGAGTTCTTGAAGCAAGTATTGCTTGAGTTTACACCGAGTCGAAAGGCATCTCATAGTCGACGAACGCGATGCAGAGCGGGATATTATATTCTCGGCACTTCTCCTTCAGTTGGTTTTGTCGTTGAGTACCTGCTTGCTCTTGTGGTTGGTTTTTTGCTGGTTGTCTTCTCTATCTTATTCATTAGTATTTTTGTAAGTAATTTGTAGATGTTTGATAACAGACATATCAGTCTGTAGTTCTTTAAGTCTTTCTTATTTCCCTTCTTGAAGATTATCACCGTCTTTGCGTTCTTCCATGCAGTGGGTATTCGTCTTTCTGATATGCATTTAGTATACAGCTTAGCCAGTGTCTTCAAGATGGTATCTTTTCCAGATTTTAATGTTTCAATGTTTACGAGTTCATTGATTGATGCCTTCTCATTCTTCATATCTCTTAGCGCTGCTTCCACCTCCCATGGTGTTATCTCTGGTACCTCTTTTGTGTCCATGTGAACTATGGTACTCTATTCACTCTCATATAGCTCGGTGTAGAATTCCTCTATTCGTTCTATAATCATATCTTGGTCTTGTATTTCTCTACCCTGCTTGTCAAGAATTGTAATCATTCTGTCTCGGCCTAGTGCTTCTGCCTTTTATTAGGCTTTGATGTCATAATCGTTTCCTGTATGATCTCATGTTTGTACTACCTGATGTCCTTCTTTGCTTTCTTTTTGATTGTCTGCATATTTCTAAGTACTCTTTGTTTTTCTTACATTCGTCATTTTCTACCATTTCTCGTGGTTTCTTCATCAGGACTTACGTTGGTGACGATATTCTCGTCTTTACTTGCTTGTATAGGCTAGAGAAGACACTCAGTGAAAACCAACCACGAGAACAAGCAGGATCCAGAAGCAGATACTCAACAACAGATCACATACACATCGTAAACCATCTGAATATAATATCCTGCTGTGCATCGCTTTCGTCGATTACAAAAAAATTGTGCAAATTCAAGCAATACTGACCTCCCTTCAAGAACAGGGGATAGAAGACGTATACATCGAACTCCTGAAAGACATCTACACCAACAGCTCGGTGACAGTCCACCTATACAAAAAGAGCAACAAGATCAACATCAAGAGAGGAGTACGACAGGGTGACACCATATTGCCCACGCTGTTCACGGCAACACTCGAAAGAATTTTCTGAAGACTGCCTG
The DNA here is from genome assembly GCA_020002185.1 of Paraescarpia echinospica. Lineage (NCBI taxonomy): Eukaryota > Metazoa > Annelida > Polychaeta > Sabellida > Siboglinidae > Paraescarpia > Paraescarpia echinospica. Next base: position 22,619,795 of record CM034540.1, read on the forward strand.
GGAAACCAGAGGCTTGAGGATAGACGGAGAATATCTCAGTCATCTTCGCTTCACCGATGACATACTCGTATGCGCTACTACACCACAAGAATTTTTAAAAATGCTGCAAGAGGTAGCTGATGAAAGTGATGCTAGAAAATGACACACCGATATATGTATCAATACCACGCAGGTAGAGAACGTTCAAAGCTACATCTATCTGGGACAGCGATAAAGTATCAGAAACAAAAACCAAGACGAGGAGTTTCAAAGAAGAATCACCGACGGCTGGACAGCATTTGCCAAACAACATGACATCTTCAAGGGTAACTTTGGAACCTGCTTGACGAGACAAGTCTACAACTCATGCATACTTCCAGTGATGACATACAGTACAAAAACATGGGCTCTCACCATCCAGGCAAAGAACAAGCTAGCAGCCGCACAAACAAAGATGAAAAGAAGAATATTAAACATCACATATCGGGAGAGAATAGAGTATATTTTGAGAGTTTGTAATATACAGGTATATATATATACCTGTATATTACAAACTCTCAAAAGATACCACCCAAGTGACGTAACGCGAAGTATTTATTATCTCATAGTCTGCTGATGTGCCCTGCCCAGGTCCACTTCTGTCTTATTTCTTCTATCACGTCTATGACCTTTGTCTTCTTTCTTACCCAGATGTTTGTTTTTCTCTCCCGATATGTGATGTTTAATATTCTTCTTTTCATCTTTGTTTGTGCGGCTGCTAGCTTGTTCTTTGCCTGGATGGTGAGAGCCCATGTTTTTGTACTGTATGTCATCGCTGGAAGTATGCATGAGTTGTAGACTTGTCTCGTCAAGCAGGTTCCAAAGTTACCCTTGAAGATGTCATGTTGTTTGGCAAAATATATATATATATAAATATATATAAATATATATATATACACCCCTGTAGATACTTCTGATAATTTATGGTTAGGCCTCAACATGAAACTGTAAGATGGATGGAACACAAATTATTTACAGGTTCCCTCTAATGTTAGCTATTCACCAACTTCTTTAGACACGTTAATATATTTAAATCAATACAAATATCTAATATATAAGATTAGCTGTGTAAAATGTGATGTTATTGTTTAAGTGAAACCTGAAGGTGTGTCTATGACTGGACTTGCCGAGTCAGTCACAGAACACACGGAGGTGGAGGTGACTTGTGATGTGAGTCGAGTGAAACCTGAGGCGAACATCTACTGGAGAAAGGGACTTCAGGGCTCACTGAAGACCGGAACTGCAAGTAATGTGGCCCACTCATCCACGTCACATGGAACATATCAGCTTCATAACACCTACAAAGTTTCCTTCAGTCGCAGTGACCACGACACAAAGTTATATTGTCTTGTCACTCGACCAGGAACCAAAGCTGACGTCTGGGCCACTACAAGTAAGACCATCAAAGTAAAATGTGAGTATTAGTACATTACATGTATATATATGACAAAACACTACAATGTTTATTATAACATCGCTGTTTATTACGACATCCGAAACTTGTGGAAGACACGTTTATGAAGTAATACAGGATCTTATGGTGAGGCTAGGTGTCTCTTTTTTAATATTTGCTAAATGTTAAATTTGCTTCAATGATGGGAACAAGTGAACATCTGTCTTGGGAAGGATAATGGCAAACTATCAACACATATTAAACTTTTTAAAACAGAGAAATCAACTGTTGAGTTTCGTTAAAGTTTTATTATGAAAATGGAAGAATGTCAAATATGTATGCAGCGGGTTACAATGCAGTATGACGCTCTGTCGTTGGGCCGAAGTAGTCCTGGCAGTTGTTTGAAGTGGGACTTAGGAAGTACCACTATCATGTTGTCTGAGCAGTAGTGAAAGGCAGTATCAGTGTAGCTAGTTTACTAAAGCCCTGCGCGGGCTGGAAATCTGAACCCGCACCCTCCCCGCAACTATGTCATTTGACCCACAGCCCGCCCGGCATATTACAACTCAGCCCGCAGCCCGCCCCGCATATTTTGTCACATCCTGGCCCGCAGCCCGCCCCACCCCGCAGTAACTTGGCCCGCAACCCGCCCCGCAGTAATTAGTCAAAAGTCAGCCCGCACCTGCCCTGCAGCCCACAACAGATGACATGGAATCATTAAAAATATATCATCGTTATTAATCGTTGTTGTTTACAATATTAACAAATGCATGGCCCTGGGTGACAACCATGTTGTACTTGAAATCCCGTCTTTAAGAAAAATAGAACCCTTGTCATTAATCTAATTTATATAACTCAGCACAAGTGAATATGCAATGGCAGTTGATCATTTTTTAATGAAGAACAATGAAATTCACAATGCTATAATTAATTTCAGTGGCATTCTATGATCTTATAATATATTTGCCATTGTACTGCATGAACATGAGTTGTTCAAAGGTTGAGTCTGGTGCACAAAGGCAGTGTTGCAATTTGCAATCTGCTGATATAGAAGTTTGTAATTTATATTTTCCGATCATAGAGTACTGATTGTTGAGAGGGTTTTCACATGTCCATATAACAGGCTCAAAATCCCCTCTGGACCAGGCTACTGGCAACGGATTATACTAATGTAGAAGGCAGTTTGACTTGAGCCATCTTACTTCTACAGAGGAAGACTGGCAGTTCTTGTTCTTAGCAGTTAGCACTGTCAGCCAGTGCCAAATGGCATGGTCTCCAGTCTCCACACATCAAAGGCATTTCCTGTCTAATTGGTGGGATAACTGCTCTTTATGGACATCCTGGTGGCTTAATTACACAAACTGATTGATGGCCTGGACTGATACTTCCTCCTGGAAGAAGCCACTAATCACACCTGACTGAAGCTGGCAAGGCAGGCCAGCCCATGTTATCATAACACTGTTTAAACACACACAAAATGGCAATCTAGTAATCCCCAATTAACTAGCTCAAAGAATGTCCCACCTTTGAGTAACTGGTGACCATTAATGAGTTACAAAAATCAGCCAGCAGTAGCCTGCATGTAGAAATTACTAGCCCGCAGACCGCCCCGCCCCGCAGTGACCTGACCCGCAGACCGCCCCGCCCCGCACAAATTGAAACTTAACCAGCACCGCACCGCAACAACAACAAAAATCCAGCCCGCGGGGGCCTGCGGGTTGCGAGCCCCCGCGGGCTGTGGGCTAAAACCCGCCCCGCGCAGGGCTTTAGTAGCTACCAAGAGAGATGCACATCTCTCCATTCGGAGTGTTGCAAACTTTTTTCTTGAAAATGTTAAGGTATTTAGTGGCCTGCATATGACGACTTCACTGAAGTCGTGAAGAAGTTGGTTTTGTTTCCAACATGCTTCAAGATGCAATACTGGTGCAAACCAACCAGAAAGTACCCAGTGTACATCTTTGAAGATATGTTGATGATATATTGCCAAATGGAAGGCAAAAAACAGTATATACACCCTTTACTATCAAAAATAGATAAACAAACAAAATATTAACAACTCAAAGCATGTTCAAAAACGCTTTTATGAATGATTGCTAGTACCGTTACGGTAAATGGTTTTCTGATAGTCATTCCTAAATAAGCTATAAACGGACCTACAGCCGTGCCGTTTCTGGTGTCTTAGACACTGCGAATGATGTTGGTTCGTCGACACAGTTCACCAATCTACCGATTGAGGCACCACTATCTGATTTCATGCTATAAACTCCACCCACTTTTAAAGGGTCGTTAATCTGACATACTCGAAATAGGCGTGACATCACAGTCACGTATATAAACCAACCAACGCAGCAAATGTTGACCCTTTGTCTCTGGTGGTTGGCGTACGTTCTTGTGATGTCACGCTGATGTAGAGATCAATATATCGGTTTCACTGCCATGAAAGCACATGAGATATACCGCCCTTTAAAAGTGGGTGGAGCTTATAACATGGAATAAAGAAATGGTGAAATGCCTTGTAAGTCTGTCTTGTATATACATTGGCAATATGTTTGATAAACAATAGGTATTTTCCCTTACCCAGTAAATGTATATAGAGAATTATGTTTGTTCTAGTTTGAGTGAAATGTATAGTGCAGAAAATGTGCTATCGTTAGTATTCATTGTTAAAGCAAGAACGACAACTTCCCTACGTATTGTTTTACCAAAGGTACTGGAAGCATTCAAATACATTGCAAACTTTTCTTTTATGGATTATCATACTCGGAGTAAGAAAACAATGTACGTTATTACCAAAGGTGGCGGATAAATAAAAACATCACCCACAGGTGTTGAAAGAAATAAAAAAATGTTTTGGCACACGCCAAAAAATCATACTTTTTAACACTTTTCGATGATGTTTATTACAACACTCGCCCCATCGGTAACAAAGCACACTGTTTTGTTGTGAAAATATATAAAATGAAAGTTTCTAATGCTATCTGACTGCCACTAACACTATTACCTTTGTAAAAAACATACAACCGAATGGGCTTATTCTCGCTTTCATTACTAATACTCAACTCCAAATTATAGCATGTTTTCTGCATGACACATTTTCATAGGATGGAAATAACAATGACTTGGAATTTCCATCGTATTTAGAAGGGAAAGTGTAGTTAGCTGATATTACTGATACAGAGATGCAAACTGGGTTAAAGGGATGAAGAAGGGAGAGCATCTGGTATCGATGAGATGCTTGTTTAGATAGTAATGGCAGCATGGGAGAGTGGAATCAGCTGGACAAAGAGGCTGCTGAATACATGTATGAGCCAAGGTAAAATACTAGAAGAATGGTTGACAGGGCTAATTGTCCCAATATGGAAGAGGAAAGGAGAAGTGCAAGATCCAGAGAAATACAGAGGCACCACTCTTCTAAGTAACATCATGAAGCTGTTAGAGAGGTTCCTAGATGGGAGGATTCGAAAGAGAGTAGAACAGGAATTAGGTGAAAAACAACAGGGATTCAGAAAGGGCAGAGGGACAATGGATGCAATGTTTGCATTGAGACAACTGGTGGAGAACATTTTGGAGATGCAAGGGAGAATGGCAGTGGGATTTGTGGACCTGGAGAAGTCCTATGACACAGTCCCAGGAGAGATGGTGTTGGCAACAATGAGATGGATGGGAGTGCCAGAAGCAGAAGCCAGGATGGTGGGAGAAATGTATGAAAGAACAACAGGAAGAGTTGTGGCTGGATCTGGCATGTTGGAAGAGTTTCCAGTTAACATCGGATTGAGGCAAGGAAGTGCCCTAAGCCCATTACTATTTATCATGGTGGTGGAACTAATCAGCAAGAAGATGCATGAAGGATGTTCTCAGAAACATGATGTATGTGGATGATTTGGCCAAGGTAGCAGAAAGCAAGCAAGAGCTACAAGACATGTTGGAAGCATGGGACAGGGTGTTCAAGAAACATGGACTGAGAATGAGCCTGGAGAAGACAGAAGTGATGTGGGTTGGACAACAGAGAGAGGAATTGGACATCAGATTGGATGGAAAGGAAATTAAGCAAGTGGACGGCTTTGTGTACCTTGGAGGAATGCCGAAAGGGAAAGTCCTGAGAATGTGTGTTACACCGGCATGCCTATACGGTCTGGAGACAGTGGCGCTGACAGAACAACAACAACAGAAGCTGCAAGTTTGTGAAAACAACTGGGAGCGAAGAATAACAAGAACAAAGAGGGTAGACAGAAGAAGGACGAATGACCTGAGAAAAGAGGTTGGAATGCAATGCAGTGTAACAGGAGAATTATTGAGAAGCCGGATGAGATGGGCAGGCCACTTGGCAAGGATGGATGCCGGAAAAATAGCGAAGAGAGCAGAGGCGGAA
>CM034540.1:22626574-22761945 GCA_020002185.1 Paraescarpia echinospica
TACATAACACACTCTATTTCACTACAGCAGCAATATGTACACTCCTGATGTCATGCTAAAGCCAAAATGGCATGGTCGACATGCAAACGCTCAATTATGAGAATAGCACCAGACAACATGTCATACTCATACGAACATGGCAAACATGAACATATGGAATAGGATGGAGCATCCACAAGACAACACACTTGCGAGTCCGCATCAATCAAGTCTGTATTCATCAATGTCGATGTAAGTATCATCAACTGTTTATTTAGACACAACATAGTCGTTGTGTGAACATATGGATGGAGTGTGGCTCTGTCTGGTCACTCTGGTGTTGTAGTTCAACCGGTGTGTTCTGGTGAATTTCAACCGGTAACACACAGGTTGAAATTCACCGAATTGGTTCAACTGGAGTGACTAGAGGATCATCTTGGGATGGGATATCCATGGACTCCTCAATCAACACATGGGGTGGTGTTTCGTGTGTTCTTCTTAGGTGTACACGGTTGCGCCTGTACACTGTTCCCTCACTATCTTCAACTTCATAGGACCTTTCATCCAGTCGTCTCACCATCTTCGCTTTCTTCCATGACTTGACTCCAAGTTTGAATGGCTTCATTCGGACGGTATCGCCTTGGTGCAGATGTGGGAAATCTGTAGCAGATTTGTCATAGTACTTGGCTTGACGGCTTTGTGTCCTTTTCAGCACATATGCTTCATGTTGCTTCTCAGACGGCCACGACTCCAGAAGACGTTGAGCTGTTGGAAGAATTGTTTTCATCCGCCTACCTAGTAGCCTCTGTGCAGGACTACTCTCCACTCCTTGAGTTGGGGTGTTGCGGATATTCAGCAGTGCTAAATATTGGTCATCACCAGCGCATTGTGCTTTCTTGATCATCTTCTTTGCAGCTTTCACTGATGATTCCACGTTGCCGTTTGAGCGACTGTGGTGTGGAGATGTCGTCACATGTTTGAATCCCAATTTCTTACTGAAAGAAAAAAAACAAGAAAGTTTTATTTAGAACCCAATTACAATATATGTATAATATCAAATTAACGTAACATGAATATGCATATATATTCATATATACAAATGCAGTGTAATTTCAAATTAGGTGGGGTCTGTGAGTCCTATTAAGACAATAAGAGTCGCTCTCATAGGAGCTACAATAATAATTTGTTGCAACTAAATTTTACCGAAGGAAGTGCAAATGTGCAGGAAAAGAAAAGAAACCGAGATTACTTGATTACATATATGCATGTATTGGAGTATTAATGATATGTTAAAATAAACAAATAATAGTTGTCAATAGTACACATCAATATACTTATAAAAAAACACATATGTATATGCACAGATACAATACCCATATGCTGATATATATAATACATATCCATACATATCCATACATATCACATACAATAATACTGTTTTAATGACTTTGATAGCATGTATAGCAGTTTAATAGTGTACAAGTATCTACGTATTTTTATAATAAATTGTTTTTCGCATAATTACCAAAACCTCTGAAGCTATGTGTTCCAATATTCTCTTATTAACCTTGAGATATTGTTAATGACATGTGGCAAACTGTATCTAAGACATCTTTTGGCAAATTCATGTTTTGTTCTGAATGGGTGTAACTCTGTTTTTTTTCATTGTGTTGTAATTGTGTACGTAAGCATTTGTATTTAGTTTCCACTTTAATAGGTAGGCACGGAGGTCATGATGTACATATTTATAATAAAACTTAAGTTCATGTAATTTTAATATGTCATCAATTTTTAAGATATTCAATTTTTTGAAAAGTGGCTCAGAGTGTTATTTATATTTACTTATAAATAAAAGTATCATAGATATCTTTTGTATTTTCAACATTTGACTACCTTGGTATCCCCACACCATAATACAATAGTTGATATGTAATAAAATAACGTATCATATAAGAGAATTTTTATCTCTAGAGGAAAGACATATTTTAGTCTGTTTAAGATGCCGACTGTTTTGGAACACTTTTTGTTTGATACTTTTTCAATGTGTTTATTCCAATTTAAATGTGTATCTAAAGTAAGTCCTTAAAAATTTAATTCATCCACTCTTTCTATGTTTGTACCATTGATATTGAGCGTAAAGTTATCAACAGCTTTATTTTGCTTGTGAAAAATCATATATTTAGATTTGTTTTTGCTTAATGATAATTTATTAATGTTTAACCATTCAAGTATTTTAAGGAGTTCATCATTTATTATACTTGTAAAATAGTTGTTAAATTGGTTTGCAATAACCGTTTTATATGTTATAGTTATGCCGTTACGTTTAAACAAAAAAGTTTCGTTTGTATAATTTTTGGAAATTCATTTATCGTTTTCCATGTATTTCTAATGTCATCTTTATACCGGTTAAAGCGTGACTCAAAGTACATTTGTTTGGCAGTACAAATGTTTTTCTTTAATATTAAATCATATGTTTTTAAGTTAATTAGAATGACTTCGTACATAGGTAAATTTGGATTAGAAAGTTTTTATTTCTTATAAAGCGAGTCTCGATATTTGATTAATTTTAGAAGACCGTGTGTGATCCAGGTTGAATGCTTGTGTTTGTATTTATTATATTTCATGATTTTAACAGGCATATGCTTATTCTTAGCATGCATAATTTCTTCGTGTATTATGTTATAATTTAAATTGGGGTCAGCCGTAGGAGATTTGTTAATTTTGTATACATAGCATCCGAATTTATCTCAAATTTAACATTATGCATAGCTGCCTTATTTTGTAGATTTACTCGAACAAATTTTGGAGGAGGTTTAGATTTTATGTTGGTATTCATGATTAGGAAATAAGGTTGATGACCAGGAAGAGTATTTGTGAAGATTCCTGCAGTGCTATCTAATATAGATTTATTTAACTTACTGAAAAAGTTGTCTATCAGTGTTCCGCTAGTTCTGGTGAAGCGAGTTGGAAAGCTAATTTGCGGATAGAGACTGTATGAAATTATAGTATCAAAGAATTCGCTATATATTTTGTTCTCGTTTATTTTAAGGTAGCTGCACCGGGTATCGTGTCAGTTGATTTCTTAATTTTTTTCTTCATAGAACATTAGTAGGTGTCAGTATGAACATGTGTACTATTACAAAAACCAAGGCACAATCACCATATGTCACCAATCAGTCCTTTAAAACTAGTATTTTTAGTGTGTCTGTGGAAAGTCTCTTTTCAGATTCTTGGAAAATGTCGATGTTTCCATAGTGACGATCACGTGTGCGTCAGCCCAGTTCACACATAAATTCATTCACCATGAATGCAAATCATATAATCTGGTTGTTCTCATGCCACTATGCTATTGTAGTATAATTACCTAAATGCATCACGCTGTCAAATCACCAAATACTGGCGGTAGTTTTGTTTATTCTCCGATAATGCCCGACCTCAGCCGCCATTTGCAATGACACGTGACTGACCCCAGCAGGTGTGAATCAATCTTGTCTACCACAACAAGTTCAACACATGGCCCTTCGTAACACAATATCATGAGACAACTTGGCGGGAAATCTCAGTAATAGAAGTGTCTGTCAAATTGTGTTGAAATAAGCCACAAGCCAGTAAAAAGTCACATTTCTAAGCAAAACACAAGCATTTGGTGATACCCTTATAATTGTAACAACCAGGAAGTATTACTTAATGAAACTTTTTATAAAAAAAATTACAATACTTACAAAGCCATAACTTGACATATGAACTCGACTTGTGTTTACCCAAAATTACACGGGATGGTTTTATGTTTGGTGAAGGGGTCGTGCCAAAAATGCAGTACGGATTTTTGCTGTCTTTCAACATTGTAGCAAAATGTTTATGAAGCTGCATCAAACTTAATATGCATTTGTTTTAAAAAAAAACGTGTGAATGTCAATAACATGTTTGTACTTACAACAGTACATATTTTTCTTTAGGGGAGTTTCTCAAAATGAAATAATATGCCATTTTAAGGTGATTTTTGACATATTTTTTTATTATCTTTAAACACATTTAAATATCTTAAACAACATAAAAAATCAATTCTTGTTGGTCTGGAGTATTGTTTAATATCTGAGGCAAACTCTGAGAAGAGATGGTTAGCTTATCTTCAAAACTTAAATTAGAAATGATTAATTCAAAAGAAACATATAATAGCCGGTGCAGCCACCTTAAGTAGATTGATATTGAAATCGCCTGAAATTATTAGATTATTACAACTTTCTAGAGTAGCCATTGTTGTTGAAAATTCAGCTATGAAATCTGTAATATTTTTTAATGACCCTGGCGGTCTGTATATGTTTCCAATAGTAAGTGTTTTTTGATAAGCTGCCTCCAGTTACTTGAATTACTAACCCCTCCCAATGTTCATACATGTTGATATTCTTAAGTACTTTATAGTTATATTTGTTATCTACATAAATTATTAAACCACCTTTGACACTTCAATTTTCCCCTGAGCAATTAGATCATATCCATATAAACTGAAATGAGATAAATCATCATTATTTGACTTCCATGTTTCTTGAAACATAATGTTAACTTAAATTTTTTTAGTATTTAGATGTTCTACGAAAATGTCAAGTTCATCAAATTTAGCATTAATTGATTTAATATTCAAGCTTAGGATACTAAAATTATCAGAATTGTTATGTGCTAACTTATGAAACATATCGATGTCATAATATGAAGATCAACTGAAGTTCATTTTGTTCAGAAATGAGCGAACTCGTCTGACATCAGTGTAATATAGCCGCTCCCTGCATGTTATATACATACGTAGCCTATGTATTACGGACGGATCCCGTTGACTTCGGATTTCTCCGGTGCTGGTCGGATCAGATAATAAACGACGGCAATGTTTCGTTCAGTCTAAGAAATGGTGTGTTTCATTTAAAAGCAGCAATCATACAATGGCGACGAGAATTAAGCGAACCTGCTAAGCCTACAAGTAAGCAACCGCCTACCGTACCGAATCACCATGGCTGTTCCGATCAATGTGGCCCAACTACCGCCCTTCGATGCACAAAACGAGCCTTCAACAACGGCTGAACGTTGGAAAAAGTGGATACGAAACTTTGACAGGATGACCAGTGCGTCAGGATGCACCGATGACAAGCAAAAACGTGATTTGCTGTTACATATGATGGCCGAGAAAGGCCATCGCGTTTTTGTGTGGCAACCTGCAGCGCCATGGGGCGATGCGATGAGCGATGGGCGATGCGATGGACGATGCGCGATGCGATGGACGATGCGCGATGCGATGGACGATACGCGATGCGATGGGCGATGCGATGCGATGAGCGATGCGATACGCGATGCGATGCGATGCGATGCGATGCGCGATGCGATGGTATAAATTATAAAGATGCCGTAATGAACATGCGTACGTCGAAAACGAGACTTAGGCAGCCATTTGTATTTTATTAAACGCATTCCTTTTTGTGTTCAGAGCATGTGATGATGGCTGATGACGCTGACTGTACGTATACCGCCAATGGCTATTAGTTACTATTCCATGATTGTTGTTCAATGGTAATATTGTCGTGACCCCTAGTTTCCGGGTCACGGCCTCGCATGTTTGGATACTTCCTGTTGTGAGTTGCAGTTTTGTGTTCTCTTATTAAAACACTGTTCTAGTTACGCATACGTTCTAGTGTTTGTTTGTGTGACTCGAAGTGTGCATTCGATCACCTAATGGCGTGGTGGCAGCGCTCACAACGAACCCGCTCACCAAAACGGGCGCAATAAAAGCAGATACACATTGACAGTCCGCCGACCTCACGGCGCAAACAGCCAGCCGAAACGGCTCTGTATCACTAGCAGGTGTGGTAACAACATGGCTAACAACATGCAACGCGCACCGAGACAGTGGTGCCTCACAAAAACGGAAACGGTCAACACATTTGAGAACTGGCGCCAGAACCTCGTCTACACCCTCTCACTCGACCCAAACTTCGCCCAGTTTATCGCCACTGACGCTAAATGGGAGAAGCGATGTGCAGCACATCCAAACCGCGGCTTCACCGACGAGAATGATCATACAGCCATTCAGCAAGCCTACATGCTCGATCTAATGTTAGGCCAAATAGCGAACTACTGCCCAGTCATATCGCGCAACACGATCGCCAAAAACTCAACCAGTTTATCCGGTATCTGGCAAACTATCCGACTGCACTATGGGTTCCAGTCTACAGGGGCCCATTTCCTGGACTTTGCTGATATCCACCTACAAGCTGACGAACGCCCCGAAGACTTGTATCAGCGCCTAGTGGCCTTCGTTGAAGACAACATGCTACAAGAGGGAAGTGTCATTCTGCACCACGGTGACGTCATACACGTTGACGAAGAAATGTCTCCTTCCCTAGAGAACATGGTAGTACTGACCTGGTTACGACTTATCAACCCCGCACTGCCTAAGCTCATAAAGCAACGATATGGCACAGAGCTGAGGTCAAGAACACTAGCATCGATCAAGCCAGAAATATCACAGGCACTCGAATCACTACTAGACGAGATTGCGTCTGCTGACACCGCAAAGGTTATGCGCACCGAGACTAGGCCTAACCTACGCGGACAAAGACCAGCGTTCTCAAGACGACAACCGGCACCATCTAACAACCCTAGGCGTCCCACGAGCGTGAAGACTTGCCCTCTTTGCAAACAAGTAGGCCGCAGTGATGTACACCACTTCCTCAGCGAGTGCTCGTACCTTCCGGAACAAGATCGCCGCTACATGGCTAAGGTACAACAAGTCAGTGATATCATCGACGGAGTCGATGAAGGCGACGACGATACCTACGAAGTTTATGACGAACGCCCCGTAAACACCACTACCGTGCAACGTATCGATGTACGACAATCGCCTTACCTCGACGCGTTCCACGACCATCACGCCGTTCGAGTGACGATCGATAGCGGTGCAACGGGCAATATGATCCGTCATGACACGGCAGTGAGATTGGGGTGTACTATCAAGAACTCTTCCCAATCGGCTCACCAAGCTGACGGATCATCGCCTCTAACCATAGTTGGCGAAATTACCATATCACTCGCCCGCAAAAATAAATAATTCCAGTTCTGTGGACTAGTGGTACAGAATCTGGATGTCGAGATGCTGGCCGGGACACCATTTATGGAAGTCAACGACATTACCATCCGTCCCGCCAAACGAACCATCACCCTCGCAGATGGCACCACGTACACATATGGTACAACACAGAGGGCCCTCAACAGGCATGCAGTCCGCCGTGCCCACATACTGCGAGCACCACCAACCAACATCACTGTGTGGCCAGGCGACTTCGTGGAAGTCGACCTGCCTTCAGACGCGTATATCGCAGACGCCACATTCGCTCTGGAACCACGTCACGATACCACCGGCAACAAAGGAGTACACGAGAACGATGTGTGGCCACAACCTTCACTAATCACCAGCGTAGAAGGTGTATTGCGCATACCAAATCTCACGAACTCCACTCGCACACTGAAAAGAAACGAACACTTTTGCCAAATCAGAGAAGTGTTCGTACCCGACAAGGCAACATCCATACCAGACAGTCAATGCACCAGCGTAGCCGTAAGCATACGCACACGCAGCTCGAATGCTACTGCCATCAAACACTCAACAGCGGTCACCATCGATCCTGATCACGCGCTCTCCCCCGACGAACGAGCGGCATTCCGATCGATCGTGGAAGAGTATGACGACGTATTCGACCCAAGCTACAGTGGATACAATGGTCACGTGGGACCATTCAAAGCTGTTGTCAACATGGGCCCAGTACAACCGCCCCAACGTAAAGGACGCCTACCCCAATACGCACGAAACCAGCTCGTAGAACTCCAAAACAAGTTCGATGAACTCGAGACGATGGGCGTGTTCGTCCGGCCTGAGGATGTACCGGTCAACGTCGAGTACCTCAACCCGTCATTCCTGATAAAGAAGCAAAGCGGAGGACACCGACTCGTCACTGCCTTCACTGACGTAGGCCGCTATAGCAAGCCGCAGCCTTCATTGATGCCTGATGTCGACAACACCCTACGAAAAATCGCACAATGGAGGTACATAGCGACTACCGATATGTCCAATGCGTTCTACCAAATCCCTCTATCGCGTGAATCAATGAAGTACTGCGGAGTAGTCACTCCGTTCCGCGGTGTACGCGTATACGCTCGCTCAGCGATGGGCATGCCCGGGTCCGAAACCGCACTCGAAGAGCTGTTGTGCCGCGTACTGGGAGATCTACTCGAAGAAGGTGTCGTCGCCAAACTGGCAGACGATATATATTGTGGAGGAAACACCATCGCCGAACTCCAACAGAACGTAAGACGATTGCTCCAAAGCTTCGCCAACAGCGGGTTGCGCCTGTCCGCTGCCAAAACAACGATGTGCCCTACTACGACCACGATACTTGGCTGGGTGTGGAACCTCGGCTCCATCCATGCAAGCCAACATCGCATCGCCACCCTAGCCAGCTGCGACGCTCCACTCACAGTCAAAGCGATGCGAGCATTCGTCGGAGCCTACAAAATGCTAGCACGCGTCATACCAGGATGCTCCGCCTTGCTTGCCCCGTTCGACGAAGTAACGGGTGGCAAACAGTCAAGTGATCGCGTCACATGGACCGATGCATTAAGAGAAGCCTTCAAACACGCACAAACCAGTCTTCAGACTAACAAGGCTATCACATTACCTCGGCCAAGTGACGAACTATGGCTAGTGACGGACGGCGCTGTCAAACAGTGCGGTCTAGGAGCCACCTTGTACGTGATGCGCAATGGCAAATTGATGCTGGCCGGATTCTTCAGCGCAAAACTCCGCGGACGACAGATCTCCTGGTTGCCATGCGAAGTAGAAGCACTATCCATCGCAGCCGCTATCAGACATTTCAGCCCGTATATCGTACAGTCAGCGCACAACACAGCGATACTCACAGACAGCAAGCCTTGCGTACAAGCCCACGAGAAGCTTTGTCGCGGTGAATTCTCCGTCAGCCCGCGCGTATCGACATTCCTATCAGTCGTCAGTCGGTACCAGGCAACTATTCGCCATCTCGCCGGTTCAGCTAATGTTCCATCAGACTTCGCGAGTCGCAACGCACCCACATGCCGGGAACAACAGTGCCAAGTGTGCTCCTATATACGACAGACTGAAGAGTCAGTCGTGATGCAACGCGTTACAACAGACGACATAACATCTGGGAAAGCTCGACTTCCGTTCACCAATCGTTCAGCATGGCTCGGCATTCAAGCAGACTGCCAAGACTTGCGAAGGACTCATTCACACCTTACACAAGGAACACGACCATCCAAAAAGGTGACAAACGCGAAAGACGTCAAAAGATACCTTAACGTCGCATCAATCGCTCGTGACGGTCTACTGGTCGTACAACGTAACGACCCACTGAGTCCTACACGAGAGTGCATCATCGTACCGCGAAAAGTCCTAGACGGACTAGTAACGGCCCTGCACATCCAACTGGATCACCCGTCTTCGTACCAGCTAAAGCAAGTCATGCATCGCTATGTATTCGCTCTCGACCTCGACAAGTCTGTCGAGTCCACCTCGCGCAGCTGTCATCACTGTACGTCGTTACGGAACACCCCAAACCTAACTATCGCGCAATCTACCAACGATCCCCCAGAAGTAGTGGGTATCTCATATGCAGCCGACATCATCAAACGAGAAAGACAACTGATCTTGGTGCTACGCGAGTGTGTAACATCATACACGGTAACATGCTTCGTCAACGACGAACGACGCGACACGTTACGGGACTCCATCATTCAACTCTGCATCGGCCTCCGACCGCTTGATGGACCTCCTGCCGTAATACGCACAGACCCAGCTCCTGGATTCGCAGCTCTCGTCAACGACGCACTGTTGAACAAGTATCGACTCACCATCGAACTAGGACGGGTCAAAAACATCAACAAAAACCCTGTGGCCGAAAAAGCCATTCGGGAACTCGAGGGTGAAATTTTACACCAACAACCAACAGGCGGCGCCATCACGCAGGTGCTACTGTCTGTCGCTACTGCCAACCTCAACGCCCGAGTACGAAACAGAGGAATGTCAGCTCGTGAGCTGTGGACCCAGCGTGACCAATTCACCAACGAACAATTACCGCTGAACGACTATAGCATCATTCAACAACAGCATGCCTCGCGCAACGCTAACCACGAACACAGTCAAATATCGAAGTCTCCTCGCGGTTCAGTACCCAGACCCCAACATATCGACATTGGCGACATCGTGTACTTGTACTCAGACAAGAGTAAACTACGCTCCAGGTGTCGGTATCTCGTAGTGAGCACAGAAGGAGAATGGATCAACATCAGCAAGTTCGCCGGTAACCAGTTGCGTGCCACGTCATACAGAGTGAAGCGAACAGAGTGCTACAAGGTGGCAGCTGAAGCTACCCACGATCTTCCAGTGTCGTACCAGTATGACGAACTAACACCCGCAGATGACCCAGCTCCTCCAGAGAAACCTCCAGACGTACCAGTTCAACTCTCGTACCCTCCAGTCACAGCAGCTCAGCCCGTAGAACCATCAACAGCCGAGTCTCATCGACAAGAAACGGCGACAGTCAACAACGAATCGACAATGTCATACGAGCCAGATCAACATAGCTGTCCGCCCGAGGAACCTCCGAGACGCTCTACAAGAACTCGGAAGCCTCCTGAGTATCTGAAAGACTTCATCTCATGAACCTTTATCTCTATAATCATTATTGTATGTCTATATGATAGCTATCTCATAGTAGCATACATAATTATGAGAAGAAAGAAGTCACGCCAATGGCTATTAGTTACTATTCCATGATTGTTGTTCAATGGTAATATTGTCGTGACCCCTAGTTTCCGGGTCACGGCCTCGCATGTTTGGATACTTCCTGTTGTGAGTTGCAGTTTTGTGTTCTCTTATTAAAACACTGTTCTAGTTACGCATACGTACTAGTGTTTGTTTGTGTGACTCGAAGTGTGCATTTGATCACCTAATGGCGTACGGTTACATATATAATTTGTTTGCGCACAGAATTTGTTGTGTTCGTACTTCTAAATGTTGTGACGAAAGTCTGGGGCAAACATATTTCATAACATGACATATATGTACTTCTTCTACTGCTCAAATTGCAGTTTTTTTATTATTTTCGTCTGAATATCCTTGGTAGAAAATATTAAACTTATTTTGTATACATGGGAAGAGACGACAACTTTTTTCAACTTTCGCTTATTGCAAATGCCGTTCGTTTGTGTCCATGTTTATGTTTAAATTATCATAAATAGCTACAATATTCGAAGTCGGTTTAACAAGAAGCAATGTACATTAAATCATCGAAAAAACTGAATTTAGTCGTCATTTGCGTCACATGTTTTTCTTTCTGTCTAAAGTTTATTGTTTCTTTTTAGTTATGTGAATCGAATAGCTGAGGCACAGTTTACCAAACCGTAGATACGCTACAGTGTAACTGCCTGTCAATCGCAGCGATTTACGATGCTGTACAATATAGCATGCGGCACGAAGTGGTGTAATTCCATGGTGCTCGTAAACTAATTTAATAAAAAGAAGAAGAAACAGATTGTGCAATTGAAGAAAAGAAATCAGCAACACAAATCACAGCAGTACTATTGCCATGAATACACGCATTTGAATGCAACAATGAATGTTAGTTATATAAGTCACTAACATTATTTACTCACAAAAATTTCTTGACATTTAGACGTTGCAAGTGCATATATACAATCCACTGTTGTTGTTATATAGTTCCATAGCTTAACACCTCGACGTCTAATGGTTTTATATAATACGTTGGTTTTAGAAATCGGTACATGAAGTGGATCCACATGGCGTGTCCTATAATTATTGGTTAACGATTTGCCGTTAAATACCGGAAGGACAATTGGTTTCTCATTCTACCATGTGCAACGGCCAACACATTTTCTTTAGACGACCAATTTGTAATTAAACAGACTGAAACGATCACATACAATTGCTAAGAAAGCTCATGTTAAATGTATGATTATTTTTAAAATATTTTTAAAATCGTATTGTCAACGCGGATTTCAAATACCGCATGGAAATGTCTGTATTGTTATCTGTGTCATGTTTACGAGTTAAAGTTCGCCACTTATGACATGTATTGCGTTTCAGCAGTGACGCGTGGTGCAAGTCCCTGGAAGACTAGCTCAATGGTTACGCCGCTACAGCCTCAATCACGGGGTTTCCTGCACATCCTCTTCATGTGTCTGATGTCTTCCTTGTCGACTTCGACTTTGTAGTCTACAGTAGATATAGCGTTTTACACAAGCTAGTACATTGTTATAACATACATTGTATAACAGTACAAATGTTTCAATCAAACTTAGGGAAGACAACAACTATATTATCAATATCAATGTTTGTGTTTAAAAACATTCCTTAAATCGATGCTGTCTGTAGAACAATAGCCTTGTCTAAAACTAAACAGAGGTTGTTTGCAAAAAAATATTATAGTATCCTATGTTTAATAAGGTGAAGCTAATTTTCTACTTTACTGTTCATTTGTAAATATAATTTTCTCACCGTATATTAATTGTTCATAATGTACTCTCACTCATATGTTGCATGTTTTAATAACATAGACTATATTCACTTAATTTTACACACTGTAATGATGTACATACATCGGTTTGCTTAATGGTACTTTTGTGATTCAGAAAAAAGGTTTCTATCGCTCCGCTAGGGATCTTTGGGATGAATACAATTATTAAATATGTACGTCAAATATGCAAGGTAAACTTGAAATGCCTTATACGTATGTGTGCAATTTGCATAGCATTAATGTACATTAATTTAAATGCTACGTTACCATAAATCTCTGACAAGAAATACAGCAGGTCTGGTTTTCCTCGGATGACCGTATCGCTTGTCCGTCTTACGCTCGTTCGTTTTTGATAAGTGCCAACTATACTATGTGTTAATGATTTCTCTTAAAACGTGCGGTGCAAACAAATTTAACGAATATGCACAAAGAAGCACGGTGTTTCAGAAGTGTGTACAATATATTACTTATTGTATGTTAATATAATCGTCGATTGAAATGATTCCTTGAGACTCGTAGTATTTCATCGTTCAGTTTTCTAAGAAAGATACTTCTGATATACATCATGTTTTCACTGTAGTTGTAATTTCACTGTAATTTTTGTATATATATATATATATATATAGACCATGCATACCGCTGATACCGTACATACTTATGTGATAATGTAATTTCTCCGTATTTACAATGAATAAATAATGTAAACCAATACTCATTCAATATTTTTATTGTTGTGGTGTATACTCCTGGTTTCTATGGGAACTTCCATAGACAACAACAACATGTCTTGCAACATATCATCAAGGTGGTCCCATCTGAACGATTGTCCTCCAAAAGCACATTCGCCTTTCCTCGTCCCATTCTGATACACATTAACAGCTATGTTACAGGCTGTAACAAAACTGAATTTGTTAGACTAGAGAGCAATGTTGTTTTCTATATGATTCAGCACAAACGAGTATATCAAAATTATAATTTACACCTGGAAGTGCCGATGCACTAAAGTGGGGGTTAAGCAGCACTTTCGGTTAATTGTATCTCTTTTCTGGCAAGTGGATTACATGATGTGTCAAAGTCGGTGCATCTGTGGAGACGATAATCCCTGGGTCAGGAGCTATGATTAGAACCCAAAATGGCTGCAGTGGACCAGAATGATGCTACTTATTTACATCATCTGGTCGTAGTTGCGTCTGTGGTTAATTGTGTCTTTGATATGACTAGTCGACACAATTGTTTGTGAACAAGCATAAGCATGAGACAACTAAGATGGGCAGGGCTGGTAGAGAAAAAGGGAGAAGAATGGATGGCAAAGAGAGCAGATGCACAGAGACTGGAAGGGAAAAGGAGGCGAGGAAGAACTAGACTGCGATGGGAAGACTATGGAAAAAGAGATTTTGAAGGATTGGGAGAAGGGTGGAAAACGAGAGCGAACGATCTGGCGGAGAGAGCTGTACAGGATCAGAAAGAGAAATTTAAAAAAAATCAGACATCGAGCATCGGAATCGAGGCTAGTTTCACCCCTGACAGACATGAATATATGAGGAGTTCAAATTCATGTTTGTGGAGAGCCTCAATGTAGATATTTGGGAGGGGGTGCAAATCGAGGTTTCTGAAGAGCCTGGAGATGGAATTATTTTGGCGAGCCTCAATGGGTGTGCAAATTGTGATGTTGGAGAGCCTTAATGTGGCTGTTTTGGCGAGCCTCAAGAGGGGGAGTGCAAATCGAGGTTTTGGAGAGCCTCAACCAACCAAATATCCACCATGTTCCGACGCCAGTGTTTTGGGTTTGGCTTTGTTGTCAGGGCTTGAACAAATTCGTGACCTTAGGCAACACTGGATGCCTTTTATGTTCAACGCATGTGTCCATGGTTGATGACTTTGAGTGTGCATATACGGTTACACATCTAGTTATTGTGCACAACAGATTATGTGATTGTACTTCTAAATATTATGATAGAAGCCTAATGCGTTTGAGTTTAGACTAAGATAAATGGGGGCATGCGGGCAATCACTTTACAGAATATAATCTAGGTTCTCTCACCAAAACCGGAGACCAAAAATGAATTACTTCATAGCATGAGGTGTGTACCTCTTCTACCACTCCCCATTTCATTTTTGGTTTCATCTGAATATCCTTGATCGAAAATGTAAACGATAATTTATGTACTTCCACACATGAAAAACAGGGATGTTGAACGCATTTTTCAGTTGAACATTAACCGTGGGCTTTGAAGTATACATTTCTGGAATATTTATTCATTAATGACATGATATATTTTCATAGGTGTACATATCATGTTCATTATGCCTTACATAAATATAACAATATATATATATATAACTATAATCAGTTAGACCCTACTAAACTTTAGTGTCTTTAGTTTATAATAAAATATCTAAATCGTAAACTAAAAAAGTATTGTCTCTAATTATTTTACCAAACCTACATATAAAATGCACAAACGAGGTAGCAAATCGTTGTTCCTAGAGTATAGTTTCATTTTTGCTAAGGGATCATCTCGGAACATCGATGTCCGATATCAAGCGAAATTATTTTTGTTGGGGGGACGGGGGTCTGAAGCAGTTTCATCTGGCGTCGGACATCGACCAACACTCTTAATTATACTAATATCATCATATTAATATTTTTTAAATTCGTCTGAGGTGGGTGAGGGGGCTGAGGCAAGATGAAAGTAATTTCGTCTGATATCGGACATTGACGTTCTGAGATGACCCCTAAGTGAATCGAATTGTAGACGCACCGCGCGCACCGTGCACCTCCTAGTAGACCTACTACAAGTTAACTTCCTGTCAATTTTGGCTGTTTATTACGTGGTCCAATAGCGCTGGTAGCCTGATTTGAGTGGGCCTATTTATTGATACCGCGTTATTCGTACTTGTATTTCGGCGCAATGCTGCTTTTATGTGCTACTATGGAACCCAGATTAAGTAATTAAACATCACTGCATTTGTATCGAAGATCGTCTCACGGAATATGTGTCAGTTTTTTCCAGACATGGAAATATTGGGGACCGAGGAGTAAATCAAGAAGCATAAATTACGAAAAGTTTATATTTTAATTTATATAAGGCATAAATAACATGTTTGCATTCTGAACAGAAATAGGCTTCAAAACTGTTGGTTAATGTTAAACTGAGAAATACCTTAACCATCCCTGGTTCATCGTGTCTGCAGGCACACAAAATAGTGTTTATATTTGCGATCAGGGATATCGAGATGGAATAATAATTATTTAACAAATAAAATGTTGAATAGGTACATATTTCATGTTATAAAGTAACCTATTTCAGTCCCTAGTCTAGTTTTTTGCGAAGAGGCTGCCTGCCTGGCACCCGTTTTTGTTTGGCTAAATTAAATCCCAGTAGATGTCCGAGACAATATTTAAAAGTACAATCACATAATCTTTTGTGCACAATAACTAGATGTGTAACCGTATACATACAGCCAGCGTCATCAGCACCCATCACATGCTCTGAACACAAAAAGAAATATGTTTAATACAAATAAATAAAAATGGCTGCCTAAGTCTCGTTTTCGGCGTACGCATGCTCATTGCGGCACCTTTATAATGTATACCATCGCATTGCGCATCGCATCGCGTATCGCATCGCGCATCGCATCGCGCAGCCTATGTATTACGGACGGATCCCGTTGACTTCGGATTTCTCCGGTGCTGGTCGGATCAGATAATAAACGACGGCCATGTTTCGTTCAGTCTGATAAATGGTGTGTTTAATTTAAAAGCAGCAATCATACAATCAGCTGTGGACCATTGTCAGTAACTACAGTGTCCGTGATTCCCATCCTAGCAATTTGAGCTTTGTGATTACTGCCTTGGAGCCAGTGGTTGGTAGGTATATAGTCTATTTCCCAGAAGTTCGATCTGTAATCAGTGGTGACGAGGTTGTCCTTTCCTTGGTAAGAGAACAGGTCGACACCGACCTTCTGCCATGGACGGTCCGGCACATCATGGCTCATCAGAGTTTCTTTAGTCTGAGATTGCCAACGTGGCCTAGGTGAACATCCTTCTTAATTCGTGATCTCATGGATTGTGGTATCACAAGTCTTTCGCCGCGGAACACCAACCCATCAGTGACAGCCAACTCATCTCTGAAGTGGTAATAAGCATCTGGTTTCTCGGGCCAGCCATATTGTAGGACAGCTGTCAGGACTTGTTGATTGGCATCTTGCTCGGTGACATTACGAATGTCCTGAAAAACATCTCTCATGGGCAGATAGTTCACAGCGTGGATAGCTTCGAACTCAGTGGTCGGTTGCTCATGTCCAGCTGGCAGGAAGGCACGTGACAGGGTGTCTGCGAGAGACATCTTCTTGCCCTCCAGGTACTTGACATCGATGTTATACGCAAGTGCACGTAGGAGCATGCCCTGTAGACGTTTGGGTGCTCTGTCCAGAGGTTTCTTTGTTATTGCCTCAAATGGCTTGTGTAGACAAGGATGGGACCACCATAGGTGAATTGATGCCACTTCTCAAGAGCATAAATGACGGCCAGCATCTCTTTGTGACAACATGGCCTAAGAACTGGATTTCAGTCTCATTGAAGCGACATTTCTCACGGTTCAGTTTGATCCCATGTTCCTTGCATTTTTGGAGCAGCTTCTGGATCTTGAAACAGAGATCAGAATCATCAGATCCATGGGTGATAATAGCATCAGCAATACAGTGAACATTCTCGAGCCCTTCCAGTGCCTGTTGCAGACGCTTTTGGAAAATTTCTCTGCTGACTTTCAAGCCGAAAGGTAGTCATCGCCAACGATACCGCCCAAACGGTGTTGCGAAAGTAGTCAGTACGCTAGATTCTTCATCCAGTTCGCAGTGTAGATATCCTTGTTACAATCCACACACAGCAAATTTCTTGGAGTTCACAAGCTTCGGTAGAATGTCGTCCAGCACAGGAAGCTTGTAGTGTTCATGCTTCAGAGCTAGGCTGATAGGTCTAGGATCAATGCAGATCCTGACAGCCCCAGAACGTTTCTTGGCCACAGGCATTTGGTTCACCCAATCAGTGGGTTGGTCCACTTTGACTATGACACCAATGTGCTCTAGTCGGTCTTGCTCATCTTTCACGGAACTGATCAGTGATTCTGGTAGGGTACGAGATGGTCTCATAACCGGTTCTGCATTTTATTCCAGAGCGAGACAAATTTTCTCACCAGGAAGTGAGCCAAGTTTGCCGTCGAACACTTCAGGATAGTCTCCAGTGCATGGAGTTTGAGCAACTCCACAGCTGGAGATTGAAGATACAGTTTCAAAGTTCTCGTAGTTCACCGTGATGAGCTTCGTGCATTCAGCAGCTTTACGGCTAAGTAGTGGTGTCAGTTCATTATGATCCACTAGGCAATAGTCCACTTTGAACTTGTTTCCTGTAGCAGGATTTACGGTTTTAGCTCGGCACTTGCCGAGAGCTTCAGCCTTCACATTGTTCCACATCTTCAGAGTGATTGGTTCTGGGCGGATATCTTTCTCCTTCACATACTTCTTGGGCACTATGCTGACAGTTGAACAACAGTCAACCTGCATCTTCACTGATTGCTTTTCGACCAGCATGTTGCACAAAATGGGACCATCTTATGAGGAGAATGCGTGCACATCGGCAGTGACCAAAGCTAGCATTGGCGCTATCTGAGTGTGACCCATCTTGTACACTGTTAAAAGTCTTAGGGCATTGTGCAGAGCCTCTAAAATGGTTTCGGCCCCTACACGCATCACACGTCTTACCCCATGCAGGGCGGGGTTCTTTCTTCATGGTGTGCGTTTTACAACATAATTTGCATTTTCGTTGACTAGCAGATTTTGTTCCACCGAATGTCGACTTGGTAATGTAGCGTCTGTATCTGGTGTCGATTCGGTTCACTGCTTCTATTTTATTCAGAATTTTGCATTGTTCTTCAACCTCTTGCATGCACTGGCAGATGTCTACTGATCTAGGTAGATCAAGTTTCGATTGTGAAATGAGTTTGTTGCGGATCTTGTCACTCCTTATACCAAGGATTATCCTGTCGGCAATGAACTTGTCTCGCATACCACAGGTTTTTGGTAGATTTTTCAACACTGAGAGTATTGTCCAAACGACTCGTTTTCCTGATTCCGGTTGTTAAACTTATACCTTTCAAAGAATTTTTTTACTTCGCCCAAGATATGTTCGTCAAATTTTCTGATGATTTCAGCAGGCTTGACGCGTTCTTCTTCCCTCAAATCCATGCCATTGAAGACGTGTAGTGCATCTTTCCCAATACAGTGTAGAAGAAGTGCGGTCACATATCTGTCCGGCTTAGACTGTCTAGTCCAGACACGATTAGATAGTTTTCCCACATTTGTTTCCACAACTTCCGATTATCGACCTGATAGCTTTTCAGTGCCAATGTAGGTGGAGGCGAGCCGCTGGGCAAGTTCACATAGATGTGATTCTGAGACCGAGGGTCACCGACATTTGGAGCAACCACAGCAGGTGTCCCGACAGCGGCCACGCCGGCCGCTACAGCTGAATTATCGTCAGCCATAGTTCACTCTTTAACACAAATGTCACTTTTGACAGGACTGCCTTGCCACCATGTTATGATATTTACTCGGACGTGGCTGCCACGACAAGGGAGCTGCTTGTTATTTCACTTTCTGGTGAGATATCATTACATGATATATTGTTACAGAGGATATCACCAAATTCTTTGATCGCGTTTTCTTTCAAACCCTTATAAGTTTGCAGTCTTGGAAATTATCCTGCAAAGCAGCTTTTCAATCTGCAAACGAGTGTGATAACTTCGACAACGTCAGCCTAAGCGGTGAACGAACGTGCTGAGAAGCAGGGATGTCTACGAATCGATCACTGAAGTTGGTCTGCAGGTTATCCAACACACACGCAAACACCGGATTAACGTCTTTCATAATATGCGCGTCGTCTTTGCCTGAAATATTTTCCAGCTGGTGTTCAAATGTAGACAGTTGTTGTTATCGGCATCAATTTTGAAGGGCGACTGCTTTATATACAAACTTTTACTGTTTCGTATGCGTTACTAATCAGCTTTTATTTTCCCTTAAGCAGCATGTTCAACGTGTCCAAATGTCAAAAATGAGACGAAACGCAAAGCTGAACTCAAGACTCCGTATCTTAATTCCAGCTGAGTGACTCGCCAGCAATTCCATGGTAAAACCGCACAAACGTATCATATATATCGCCAGAACCACTCCACACCCAACGACCACTGATAATAGAACATGACCTTTTCCTGTTGTTTTTCAAAATTTTTAATTTTTCGCGTTGGTCTCGCGGGCCACTTGCAAACCGTCCGCGGGCCAATTTTGGCCCGCGAGCCAGGGTTTGCTGAACGCTGCCCTGTATGCCTACGCTGGGAAAAGATTGGCCTGGATCGCTGCTGTTGGACCTACGGGCAACCATAATAATTAAAGACAGTTCGACATTCACTGGAGACTCTTGGCGACCCCCTCAACATGGTTTTGCGACCCAATTTAGGGTCGCGACCCAGCCAGGGTTTCAGAACCGCTGCCCTAGGGCTATCGTAAAAGCAAACACTTTATTACTGACTGACCCTCTACACCAGCCGTTCGCCCAGCTGGTATTCTTCTTCGGCGTTCGCTCAGACTGTAACTCCGATTTCTGGTAGGTCGCCGTATGTCGGAGGTCTTCCAGAGGGCCATAGATTTTGTCTTTCACTTATGTCCCTGTGGGCTATAGGTTGTCTTGGAATTAAGACACTGAGTCTTGAGGTCAACTTTGCATTCTGTGCAGGGGCGGATTCCGCAAGGGTACATTCTAGGGGGGCACAAAAACCTCCATTGGCGGCCGAACCAAATGGTGTAGAATTTTTGTTGCTGCCAGCGCCGCCGTAACTTCAGCTTCTCCGCAGTCTCAGCTCAGTTGGTGACATCAGAAGACGGGAGGGGTGCTGTTGAAAAATTGTCCCCGCCACGTCGGCATAAAGTCAGCTTATTGTAACCTAAACACGTGCAGGAGGGCCCATTCAAAAAGGTCTACGGGCCCGTCATATTCCAAAGGTCTAGGGGGCACGTGCCACCCAGGCGCCCCTGAATCGTCTATGCTATACGTGTCTCACTTTTGGACATTTTAATACTCTGAATATGTCGCTTCATGGAAGATCAAAGCTGATCGATTAGCATCGATTATACGAAGCAGTGAAAGTTTGTACATAAAGCTGTTGCTCTTCAGAATTCATTCATGCTGAGAACAATAATTAATAAAAACTTTATACATTTGAACACCAGCTAGATAATATTGCTGCGAAAACGATGCGCGTATGGAAGACGTCAACCCGGTGTTTTCCAGTCAACATGAGTGTATGTAATGGGCCTGTACCGGTCCAATAACTATAACGCCGTACGTATTGGCCCAATAAATAGAAACGGCACTGGTCAAATACTGTCTTGCACAGAGACTGTATGAATTGGGCCAGTAGTAGCATACTGTACTGACCCAATGCAGGCATCATTCTGAAACAGTATAGTGGCCCTGTGCATTTGTATAGTACTGGACCTGTCATGCTGTACTGGCCCAATGCATTCCATAGGTGGCGCTGCACGCTATTATACTGCCTAGTATTGGGCCAGTATTTGGCCTGTAAGATCAATTTAATTATGGTATGTGCATTGTAGTGGCTCAATACCGGCTGTACCGTTAACGGTACAAGCGGTACTTGCCAGTATATTGTCAGCATTAGTCGTGTGTGTGTGTGTGTGTGTGTGTGTGTGTGTGTGTGTGTGTGTGTGTGTGTGAGTGAGTGAGTGTGCGTGCGTGCGTGTGTGTGTGCGTGTGTGTGTGCGTGCGTGCGTGCGTGCGTGCGTGTGTGTGTGTGTGTGTGTGTGTGCGTGCGTGCGTGCGTGCGTGCGTGCGTGTGTGTGTGTGTGTGTGTGTGTGTGTGTGTGTGTGTGTGTGTGTGTGTGTGTGTGTGTGTGTGTATGTGTGTGTGTGTGTGTGTGTGTTGCAAATTTGGGTAGTCTGCAGACCAACCTTAGTGATCGATTCGTAGAGATTCCTGCTTCACTATGACAGACAATGTCAGACTTTATGAATAATAAAAACTGTCGATTTTTAGCATCGTCTTAGACAACGTAAATGATTGATACTTTTCGGCAGTATTTGATTGAGCTATATCGGAAGTACCAACGGCGAATCACACGTAGGGCTACCAAGAAAACATTCAATATTATTTGATGACTATTTTGCGACTTGCGATATATATTTCTGCTCTCCGTGCAGTAAAATTTAAGTTACATAGAAAGCCTAGTTTGTAGAGGAATAGGCAGCGTCCCCATTTAGTTTACACTTATTTTACATTAGGTTTAAATATGGTGATTTAATTTAATTCTTTACAAGCACCTACGAAAAGGTATTTTATGTCTTACGCAGTAAAAATATTTGGCCTGCAGAGACAGACATGTAACTGAACAAAATGTTGTCCACACATGAAAACGTTTGCGGAACCCTGCTCTTATTTAAGTTGCAAAGATACAAGACAAAGTAATACAGTATAGTATTGTAGTGCAACTAAAAAGGAGATTCCTAAGGAATCCGCAAGGGCTTATAGCAGAACCTCCTATATAATATGACAAAAACAAATTTAATGTTAAACAGTAACTGCATGTTAATTTTTTTTAAACCAATAATGTCATTGTGAGAATACAGTTACTTAATTACTAAATGCTTATAAACAATATAACTTGAACATTTTAACTGTTCAACTACTTAACTAGGTTTGCTTAAATTATTCCAAGTGAATATTTAGTATGTAAATATAATATATAAATATATATATATATATTATATATATATATAATATATATATATATAACAAACAATTCAAGAATATATTTTTAAATAAACTTAATTAAGATAAAACTGTTGATATTACTGGAATTAGTTACGTTTCTTGATAAAGAGACAACAACAAATTGTTTCAGTTTCATTTTGAATCGGTATACTGCCATTGACTATTTAATTTAATTCAGTTTTCAGAGAATTCCAGAATTTTGACCCAGAAACTTCAGACATAATTGAATTAATACATATGTCCAATTTAAATGTTCCTCTAACCACTAATGACTGGTCCAGCCCTAAGCAAGATGTCAGGTCAGCGGTTCGGCTGTCTCGATAAAACTAGCAGGTTGACTATCCAGTTATAACTATAGCCTAGAGATCGGTGAACCTGCTTGCCGCCATGGGTGTTTCCCACTCTGGTGTCTCCCTGCGCGTGCCACTGATCTGTATTTATAAATACAGATCTGTGGCGCGTGCCCACTAAGCCTCGCTTTCGGTGGGAATTCCGCTACAAGCGCATGCGCTATCTTGAGGTTGACAACGATGTTGAGTGACTTGAGTTAACGCCGTGCTGCAGCGCAAAAGCACTGACTTGTCAGATGTGATTGTGAAAGAGTAAACGGTATATTGTCTACCCTGGTAGACAGTTTTCACAAAGTTAGAATGTGGGGCGTTAACACATACCTGTTCTGCACTATAGTGATGTCACTGACTGGAAGTATTGCGGCTGAAAACAGTAAGTAGGCCTATTTCTGACATGACGGAAATAATGCTAGCCAAATCAAGGTAATCATAATGATCACGTAAATCAGTCTATAACTGACACTGCACTGACAGTTACTGGTAGTG
This sequence comes from Paraescarpia echinospica, assembly GCA_020002185.1. NCBI lineage: Eukaryota > Metazoa > Annelida > Polychaeta > Sabellida > Siboglinidae > Paraescarpia > Paraescarpia echinospica. The sequence continues at coordinate 22,649,840 of CM034540.1, forward strand.
GTACAGTAACAGTGTCACTGTACCAGTAATACTCGTCCATGATCTTGTAACTCCAGCCCACCTAGGCTAAACTTAGCGTTAAACAGTCTTTAAATTTAAAGAATTACTGTTTTACTTTTAACTAGTTGACTACACTGTACACACATACAGTTATATCGAAGCCGACGAAGACCTACTGCTACTTTTATTGCACTATTCTGGTTATAAATAATTTTATTTAAGTCTGTTTGTTAGCGTGTTCATATAGACGCTAACAAGTTGAGTAATCATATTGACCGGGTGCAAACACTCGTGAAAGCTCTTCTGTGCCACAAACGGGGTCAGCCCACTGTTGGTTTTCCCATACTAGTATGGCCCATAGGCGACCATGTTAACGTTTTGTCTGATTATAAGAAAACGTGACCTATAACTTGTCTTAAACTTCTCACCTGCTGTTATCATCATCTCATTGACATGCCGATAGATTTTAACAAAAATTGCATACTTCCAGCTCTCGTAAAATGCCTGAATGTGTGACACCCGTCAATATTTACAAATGCCGGCAAGAATTACTCCGCAAACAGGTCACACAGGCAAATTGCTGCCAAATATCCTTCCGCGTATTCATATCATCTAGAAATCCACCATTTTACAGTCAACACCTTCTACAATCACACATGAAAATCTCCCTGCTCAAATGCACTTATGTCACAGCATGTGAATTTTGTAAAAAAATCATTTCTAAAAACTATACTGCATTTTTCTTCGTGTGCAATGGACAGGAAGTCTAACTAGAACATGACCCCAAGTAGGCAAGGCAAGTTTGGAGAAAAATGTTGAAACTAACACATTTGATAGGCTCTCCTATCTGATACACTGTGTGGTATTTTTTTTAATTCATCCACGTGTTTGTTTTTTATACACATTTCAAAAGAGCCACCCTACTTGACAGGGCACCGTGTGAATAAGCATTTCACTGTCGGACAATTTATAATCTAGCACAACATTCTCAGGTGGCACGTATGAACTCCTATAACAGTTTTCCAGAAAGTCCAATATGTGTTTTATAAGAATATTCAATACAGCGAGTTGTTATATGTTACATTCAAATTTATATTGATTTTATGACCTTGTGCCCTATTTACAAAGGTAAATATCAAAAAAAATCACCTTAGGGTGTGAATTCTCAAAAGGTCAGACGTCTTATGCAGTTCAATTACATAATATTACACAGCCTAATTAGCAGACATTAAGAAAACAATGCCACTTACTTGATTGGCCAGAAGGTCCTGCCAGTAGACAGTATCTGATAACAGTCTCAGGCTGCAGCAGACTCCAGCTAGTCACTGTCATCAGGCTTCATTAGGGTCAATGACATGATCTTCAAGTGTGTTTAACTAGCAGAAGTAAACAAAAAAGATTGATGGATCACCCTGCTGCAATGTCATTGGTTCATTATCATACAGATTTGCAAATCGAGGCTTAACTAGTAGCATACACACCCCACCCCCCTTATAAGACATGCGTTCCGACACTGTGATTTGGACTTGCAGACTGATGAGAAGTCTGCAATATCCAAAAACAGTTTGTCCCGTTCAACTGTTGTTTTGCCATACATATATTATCAGTGATTGTTTCAAGATATTTGAAATAAAATGCGTCCTCCATGATTGTGCAATGACAATGGCATGCTTCCGTTGCCAGGGTCTTTATTGGGGTCAGCCCACTGTTGGTTTTCCTATAGGCGACCATGTTAACGTTTTGTCTGATTATAAGAAAACGTGACCTATAAATTGTCTTAAACTTCTCATCTGCTGTTATCATCATCTCATTGACATGCCAATAGATTTTTAAAAAAAATGCATACTTCCAGCTCTCGTAAAATGCCTGTATGTGTGACACCCGTCAATATTTATAAATGCCGGCAAGAATTACTCCGCAAACAGATCACACAGGCAAATTGCTGCCAAATATTCTTCCGCGTATTCAGATCACCTAGAAATCCACCATTTTACAGTCAACACCTTCTACAATCACACATGAAAATCTCCCTACTCAAATGCACTTATGTAACAGCATGTGAATTTTGTAAAAAATCATTTCTAAAAAATATACTGCATTTTTCTTCGTGTGCAACGGACAGGAAGTCTAACTAGAACATGACCCCAAACGGAGAAGAGTTATTGTATGTAAGTTTAGAACAGTCACTTCCGTTATTGTTACAGGTGTATCAAATAGATCGTCGATCAACACGAACTGATCAACATCATTAACATCCCCTCTACTTTGAGGATAGAACAGTGCAGCAAATATAATGTCAAGTTCATGTAGTCAATACCATAAACATTATTGTCAATAGAGTCCAAGAGTTCTTCGCATGCTTTAGCAATACTAGAGTCCGTCCAAATGTTCGTTACACTTTTCAGCAACAATTAAATTTCTTTCTGTATTGACTAAAGTTCTTCAAATTCATTTGAGATTAAGCCGGGTATACGTCACAATTTTGCTAATAAAATGTCAATTTCTTGGTTAACTTAAACCATGAAATTAACAATGTCTCTGTGTTTGTAATGTCACTTCTTTCATAGTCATTTCTTTGAGAGATCGTAATCGGAGAGATAGACTGGTGGCTTCGAGACACGAGTTGATTTTCGCACTGGCACGTTTGGGTTTTTGTTCACGACTTCACGTTGGACAGGACTCGGCAGACTTCTCACTGGTTGGGGCGTCGTCGGTGGCATTGGAGCGCGGTCTTGTTCGTCGGGTTGATACAAGTCAGGTGGCTCTGGTGTCTGAACGGCGGGTAGATCATTACACTTTCGCAGGTGCACACGGTTACGCCTGTAAGTGCCGGTGGGGGTGTCCACCTCATACGACCTTTCATCCAGTCTTGTCACAACGGTTCCTCTCTGCCACGTCTTCTGTCCTAGACGGAAAGGTTTCAGTCGAACAGAGTCTCCTTCCTCCAACACTGGTAGGTCTCTAGCGTCTCTGTTGTAGTGGTAGGCCTGCATCGCTTGGCTGTGCTTCAGTTTCAGCTTGTCGTATTCGTGTTGATTTTCTCCTCTCGGTCTAAGGAGACTTTCAATCATTGGTACCATTGTCTTCGTGCGTCTGTTTAGCATGCGCTGCGCTGGGCTACTGTCTGCTCCTTGTGTTGGTGTATTGTGAATTTCTAGCATCGCCATGAATGGGTCAGTTTGACTTCTCTTGCACTTCTCCATCATGTGCTTGGCAGCTTTCACACCCGACTCTGCTTTGCCATTCACATTTGCGTGTCCAGGTGAACTTGTACAGTGTTCGATCTCCCATTCGGCGGTGAATTCCCGGAACTTATCGGCAGTGTACTGGGATCCGTTATCGCTGATCAGTGTAGAAGGAATTCCCCAGCGAGTGAAGTGTGATTTCAGAGCACGAATCACAGCAGTAGACGTTGTGTTGTAGAGTCGATCAACTTCCCACCAGCCACTGAAGTAGTCGATGGTGAGCAAGTACTCTTTGTTGTCCCAGGTGAACAGATCAGTTCCAACCTTTTCCCAAGGACGTGTTGCTTCGATTGGCATGAGGGTCTCTTTAGGTAGTGATTTAGCTAGGCTCTGGCAGGCTTCACAATCATCAGCAATCTGTTTTATGTCAGCTGACATCCCTGGCCAGAATACACACACTCGTGCACGTCGTACCATGCTGTCAGCTCCCAGGTGTGACAGGTGTAGGCGTTGCTTGATTTCCTTGCGCATGCCGTGTGGTACGATCACGCATTCCCCTTTGAAAATCAGTCCATCGTGTACCGCTAGTTCGTCCCTCATGGTGAAGTAGGAGGAGATTTGTGCATTCACATCTGTCGTGTCGTCTGCATCAGTTCTTTCACGTAATTTCGTCGTTTGTTGTGTTGTTTGTCCGATTGGCAGATGTTTGACAGCGTTAATGAGAGAACTGTCCTTGTCTGTCAGTGCTGTCAGTGAGATATGCTGGAGATAAAGCATCAGCAATGTGCATCTCCTTGCCTTGTTTGTAGTTGACTTCGATGTCATACTGTAGTAATCGAAGTAGCATCCCTTGGATTCTTTTCAGTGCTTTGTGCAAGGGCTTCTTAACGATCGTCTCAAGCGGCTTGTGGTCGGTGCATACCACTGTTTCACGACCAAAAGTGTATTGGTGGAAACGTTCAAGAGAGAAGACTATGGCCAAACACTCCTTTTCTATTTGTGCATAGCCTACTTCGGTGTCTGAGAGCAATCGGCTGGCATATGCTAGAGGTTTGCCGTCCAGCATCAGTGCTGCACCAAGGCCGGTGCTTGATGGTCAGTTTCTTTGTTGGATCATAGTATGCCAACAAAGTTGCAGTGTTGACGAGTTTCTTCAGTTGGCTCATTGCAGTCTCTTGTTCTTCTCCCCATTCCCAGTCGCAGTCCTGGCGAGTTAGTCGTCGTATTGGCTCCATGATTGTGGAGAGTCGTGGGAGAAATTTGGCAAGATAGGTGATGATGCCTTGCAGACGGCGCACTGCTTCTACGTCCGTGGGGTTTGATAAGTCTACTTTGCTGAACAGTTTGGCGATAGATAGCTCTGGGAGGACGTCTTCGATTGTCGGCAGAGGATACACCTCTCTTCGTAGAGCATCATTCAGTGGCCTCGGGTCGATGCAGATGCGTAGTTGGCCACTTTTCTTTGTCTGTACCGAGATTTGGGAGCACCATTCAGTCGGTTCCGTGACAGGAATGATTACCTTGATTTTCACGAGTTCTTCCAGTTCTTGTTGTAGTTTGCTCTGTAGTGCTATTGGCACTCGTCGTGGGGGACACTGTACTGGTCTCGCTCCGTCTTCAGGCTAACGGTGCCTGGCAAGCGTCCAATGGAGGATTCATCGAACACAGTCTTGTATTCGTCCGTGATAACATCACAGTTCGACTTGCCAACAGCGTGTAGTTGCTTGAAGTTGGAGTAGTTGACGGTGATCAGATTCATCTTTTCTGCAGCCTTCCTGCTGAGTAGAGGGACAAAGTTTTCTTCAACTACTTGAAACTCCACTTGATATATGTTGTTGTTGACCGGGTTTACAAGATGCAGTCGGCATTTGCCCAGTGGCTTCAAGGTCGCTTTGTTGTACATCCTTAGCTTTGCCGGCATGACATTGACGGTAGCTCCACTGTCAGTTTGCATCCTCAACGGCTTTCCATCAGGCAGTAGCATTTCTATGTATAGCGGACCAGTCGATACGGAGTGCACAGCATCAGTTTCCACAGACAGGATACATTCGTCCTCATAGTCATCATATGTGTGTCTGTCGTGAGGGGGTTCTCCTGTGATGCCATGAGTCCTATGAATGTTCGGTGGGCAACACTTTACAAAATGATTTTTTTCTTTGCATTTGCTGCTGAACTGTCCCCATGCAGGGCATAATTCCTTCTTTCTCTCGTGATTTCGACCACAAAACTTGCAATTAATGCGTGGTCGAAACTGTTGCCTAATAGGTTTGTGAGCCGGTCCGTTGTCTCGTTTCTGTGGATGTTGTAATGTCCCACTTTGTCGCGTCGGTCGCACCGTTGTTCTGTCTACTCTGTGGACATCTTCATTATGACCCGATATCACTTTTAGTTGCGACACAGTGTTCCCGTATGTGCGACAGATGTCTATGCATTTCTTGAGATCGAGGTTACGCTCTTGTAGTAGCCGTTTCTTCGTATTTCCATCCTTCACCCCGAAGACAATGCGGTCCCTGAGCAGACTGTCCTTCAAACAGTCGCAGAAATTGCAGGTTTTCATTAGGTTTTTGAGTTCTGCGACATACGAGTCGGTCGATTCGTCTGAGTGTTGCGCCCGTGCATTAAACTTATAGCGTTCAAATGTTTCATTTGTTTGGCCCAAGACGTGGCCATCCATCTTACCGATGATGTCAGTGATCTTGTCCGTGTCAGCCGGGTCGCACGCATTGTACACCTGCAGCCCCTCAATCCCCATCGTTGAATCAAAAAGGGCTTTGCGGAACGCATCCGTGCGGGTTTCGTTGTCAATGTCCGCAACGACAGCGTAGCTGCTCCACAGCTGCTTCCACAGCTGCTTCCACAGCTTCCAGTTGGCTGCAGCGTCAGCGCTTAGTTTAACCGGCTCGGGTGGCTTTGCGTTAAAGTTGTGCAATATGGCTGGGTGAGCCGGGTGTGCCGGAGGCTGGGGCTCAGTCATCGTACTACGTGCCTGTAATCAGTACAGGGCGAGGCTAAGGTCACACCAGTGCCACTAGTGGGGTGACAACACTTACAGTCACAGTTTGTCCACCGTGCAGATGTTTAGCGGTCCTAACGAGGTCAGTTAGAGTGCCATGTTAGAGTGCCATGTTCGAAGACTTCACTGCCATCATGTTAGCGTGTTCATATGCTTAGACGCTAACAAGTTGAGTAATCATATTGACGGGGTGTAAACACTCGTGATTTATTGTATGTAAGTTTAGAACGGTCACTTCCGTTACTGTTACAGGTGTATCAAATAGATCGTCGATCAACACGAACTGATCAACATCATTAACAAAGTCAAACTCAAAATTCAATATTACAGAGACACGGAGCTGCAAAGTTGTGTCGGGAAATATGCGTGAGATCTAGTTCCCCAACATGACACTAGGTGACAGCACTGTAGTTTATCTGTAGGACACCCGGTGACAGCACCTTCAGTTATTCAAATTCTCTGTAAAAACAACATTTTATACATGTATGTCACTGACAATTATTATAAGAATAACTTCGCAGATTCTATGGATGCTCTGCGCTATACGCAGTGCATATGAATAAATATATCAACATATGCATGAAGATAAACTTGTTTGTTTAAATATTTTTGAAATTACATATATTTAGATGAGATTTACAGGTTGATGTGTGAGAGCATGCGGTGGACGCTAAATTAAAAGAATTTGTGTATACTGCATGCCACGTACACTCCTGAGTAAGCTCCTGAACTGAAGTAAAGGGGCTATGTGTAGGGACTACTAGGGAGCAAACTCAAGTCACTCAAGATGACGTGTAAACAACGTAACCTTTACCTGTGTTGTTTCGGAAGAAACAATTAACCTATTTGGGGTTGTATTTTGACAACATGAATAAATTAAAAGCATGTGGTGGTTTGTTTGTAGGGCAGAAAGCAAAGGCTTCAGGCGCCCAACACAGAGAACTCATGTTTTTATTGTCACACTCGTATCAAATCGAAACCAGCTGTCAATTTGTAATGTGGTTGGATGCACCAATCGTTTGTAAACTAAAAGGTGTGTACCTTTTGATAGGATTGGATACCACTAAACGGCAAACAAAGAATCCAATTGATCTGAGCTATCTATCACATCAATTGGGTGTCCAACACACAGGACATCTAGTAATCACGTTTGCACCTGAAGCTGGGTAATTTGTCATATGTATATGATAAATCATATAAAGCACTCTTTTTAATAGTAATTAATAATCTTTTGCATGGGCATAATTCAGACCACAATATAGGCATTCAAACTCTCATTTTTATAATGTTAAACTACAGGAAACGTATATATATATATATATATATATATATAATCATGAATTTGCATCATAAATTGAGATGGGTGCACATTTGTGAAAAGTATAAACAAATTCAAAACATTGGCTTGAAATTGTATTGAAAAAGTTACAATTACACTCTGGTTTAAATTGTATAGATTTCACATATGTTACTAAAGTCTCGCTAAGTCTAAATAAGCATACATTTCTAACTTAGCACACATATTAGATACACAAATGAACACCTTTAAAACAACAGATCGCCTGCAGACTTCCCACCAAAACACTCCATCTTGGATTGCAAACCAACACCAAAGAAGCAAGAAACCAGTCTACTACTAAACAGCAAAGTGTCACTAAGATTTTACTCAACTGATCGGTCTTTGTTTGTAGGCTGCCAGTATCAATAGAAGGGAAATCAAGTTCATAACAATAAGCTACTAACAGGCCTTTCGTCAAGACGCCATTTACTCTTAGTATCGCCCTGGGACCCAGCCAAGGTGAAGACCTACATTTTCAGTAACATCGCACAAACTTCTTGATAATGATACTCACACTCTCATATTATATAACTAATAATAATTGAAACAGTACTGCAGCCTATACAATTTGGATTCACAATACAAGCACCTCAACAATTTTAGTTTTCAAATTAACAGCCAGTGGTCGCTGTTCTCTCACCATTCACCAGTGCGATACGCACAAGAATTTCAGTGAACAGTGTTCCATGGATCCCTGTTTACTTGTGCTTCTGTTCATATTACTCTCCGATAGATTCTTTATATAATCCGTTGATGCAGCTGAAACTGACTCGGTAAATGGAATATATACCTTGGTTTCTCATGTCATTTCTTCAATTCAATGTGATCAAATCCAAAAAAGAACAAGATACTGACAATACTCGCCCTCTTCCTATCGCGAGACATCCAAACCAACCCAGGCTCGTGGTTAACCATCATTATATTTTATTATAAAACAAAGCATGGGTCTGTTTGTTTTTGCATGTGTACAGCTGACATTTGTTTCGAAGGCTTGCTATCTGTTTCATTGGGGTAATTCATAGATCTATGCTTTTTTGTTTTTCACCCAGGGGGCTTGTGAGATGGGGATCTTAGGATCAACATGTTAAAAGGCAGTACCTGAAGTTGCAACAACAGACTTTGGTTATTTTTCTATGTCACCATAAAGATAATAATGTAAATTGTAATAAACACTTTACCTGAAAAATTGGCCGTTAGCAGTACCTTCAACTTTCAAAAGTTGGTAGTCCCACACAAAATATGATGGTCCAAATATTAATATAATTACATGAGTAATCGTGTACATTTGCAGCTGTAATGCATGACAATTGTTATACTAGTTCAGGCCAAGTCTGTTCTGCATATCAATTTATGATAAATATATTCACATTAATGAACCACTGAATACAAAATGACAACATATATTACATAGGCAACATTTTATTGTTGATAGAAAAACATAAATGTTGCAAATTACAACAAACACCACTATGCGAATGTCTGCAGGGGACTACTCAGAACTGTGACAGTTTCCATTACCTGCAGGAACAGCAGGACTGTCAGGTTTATATCTATATATATATATATATCAACCTGACATATACAGTATATATATATATATGTATATATTATCAGTGTACATCCTCAAGTTGCAGTGTTGTTCAGGAAAGACAACAAGTTTAACAATGTCTGATAAACCCTATAGAATTATAAACAGTATATATTATTGGCAGTTTGCCAATTCAATTTCTACACAAGGCAATACCTGTCAGGGATCAGTAAAAAAAATGGTCAACAATAATTTGTGTGTTTGACTTTGTGTAGATGGGAGCAGCAACACATGCAAATAACTTGTTGTGGAATCCACATTTAGGTAAATTCCTGACAGTTTATATGTCGTGACGTTGTTACTAACTATGTTTTTATTTTCAGATATATTTATAATTTTTACTTTCAGAATACGAGTTCTTCCAGTATGAACAGGTCAACTTCACCTGTAAGCACAATAAGACAATTGGTGACCTGTCAAAAGTCCAGTGGAAGAAAGGCACAGACACTTGTGCCACCATAACTATAACTAGTGGAGCCGTCGCAAGCATCTCATACAATGCAATCTGTGGCTTAGAACCTCGGGCCAACTTGACTGTCTCTGAGTTGACGATATTCTCTATGGAATCCTACGATGATGGCGAGTTCAGCTGTATAGCAGAGGATCGTCTCTATGATCCAGTACCAACAGACACCATGTTCACTGTGACCGTAAAAGGTGAGAACAATACTTTAGAACAGCAACTAATAAATAATGTGCAATATTATATGTCTTCATATACTGTGGAGCGTGGTGGCACAGTAGGTAGAGCATTGGACTCTCAATCACGATAACCAGGTTTGAATCCTGTGCTGTCGTGTCGAAACTTGGCCAAGTTTGTTCACTCTACGTTGCTCCAGTTCACTCAACTGTATGAATGAGTACCTGGCTATAGACAGTCATGGATATTTGTGTACAAATAGTCTTTGTGCATTAATTGCAGCATGGTTGAATGCTTACTAGAGAAGTTGAGATGGTATTTGATTGAAAAGATCTGCCAGGGTGTAAAGTGTAAAACACTTTAAGCAGTCCTGATGATGTGTATGATGAAATGCCAACAGACATCATGTTCACTGTGATCGTAAAAGCTGAGGACAATGCCTTAGAACAGATCATAAGATCATAACTAACATACAATGTAAAAATATTGCTGTGGGCATGCATATGATGCAGAAAAAATGTATGCCTAAAATGTCTAGATAATAAAGAAAACAGAATTTACAGATATCTGACATGGATGGACTAGATATTGATGGAGCATAGATAAGCCTGGTATACTAGGTCTTGTTAATGTCACTCACAGTGACTGGCATAACTTCATTATTCAGGAACACAGATAGACTAGAGCTCTAGTGTCACAGCGAAAAATGAACAACTGTAAATGCGTCCCAAATCACTCATTTTAGCAGTTACTATCACCCTTATGGCTCGTCCAGTCCTAATGAACTTGATATCATTTGAAAGTTTCTGCTTTCTGCTATTCTGACATGTAAACGGTTTCCAAATGATCATTACTAAAATAACCTATGAAAGAACATACGTCCGTGTCGTTCGCAGTTTTTAGACACTGGCTAACAATATTGGTTAGTTGACACAGTTCACCCATCTACCAGCTGAGGCGCTACTTTCTGATTTCATGCTATAAGTTTCACACACTTTTAAATGACGGTGATACTGACTTTCTCGAAGTCAGCATGACATCACAATTACGTATAGTAACCAACCAACGCAAAGAATTTTGACCCTTAGACACCGTTGGTTGGCATATATATATATATATATATATGAGAATGCCATCAAAGCATGTCAGTTTTGCTGCCGTTTAAATCTAGGTGGAGCATGAAATCAAGAACTTGTGAAGTGCGCATGTCTGAATCCTATGCAAATGAGACGCAGCGCCACAATAGGAAGATTTATGTACTAAGTACCCACAACCAACATTGTTCGGAACCATACATACAGTACACCGAAGAGATCATGATTGTAGCCGTTTACAGGTGTTCTATGGATTGTTACCGGGAAATCTAGATAGACGCTAAAATAACAGAAATGACAAGCTTTCATACTGTACCAAGATCATCGGGATTGGACGAGCCATGAGGGTGCTAGCGACCTTCGAATTTAATGTTTTTGGACGTGTTTGGAGTTGGACATTTTTCACTGACTTATCAATTTTTACATTATTTATATAAATTGATAACTCATGATGAGCACTATGAATTCCTAAACCTGCATCTTATTCAAGTGTAAATAATTTTTTTTTAATTACTGAACGTCTGCAGCTGTAGTTGTAATTTCATTTGATGGGTGGCTAAAGGAAAACTGTTGTCAACTATCAATGACCTGTCAGCAATAGGACTATCAACTATTGCATTCCAAATAAGAGTACAGGTTGGAATAACATAGTGTAGGGCGGAACTTTCTAGAAATTATAATAACAGCATAGAGCTGAATAATAGTACATGACGGAAAATTCTCAGAATAAAAATAAGAATACTGTAGATCTGAATAATATGATAGGGTGGACATATATATTGGAATTACAATAAGAACACAAGGCAGAATAATACTTTAAGGTGGCCAGATTTCTATTGACTAGGGATTAATTCACGAGTGATTCCATGGAAAGTGAGCCGAAGAGGTGATTTTCTATAATATTGCACTAGGATAGAAAAATTGTGATCCATTTACTACTTCTTCATCTCTGTGTCTTAGAACAAGTTTTAAATGTTTATTTTATAAGTTTTTACATGAAATAATGGCCATTTTACCAACATGCGTAATTTATTATAATACACATTTTCAAAATTGAAGAGTCACCACATATTTATTGTAAATGTTTAAAATTATATGTACTAAGATGTCACTAGGTTACAATTAAATGAAATTTATACCACAAAAATATTTTTGTAAACATTATTTTTTTTTAAATCAACTTTTCATGCCACGTACATGCGAGAATGCGTGCGTGCGTGTGTGTAAAAGACTTGATTTAAGCAGTATAACACATTTCCATGAAAAACCTTTATGCACCACTCTGGATTGCATTGTATATATAACGCATTGTATGTGGTCATACATAGTATTACATGTATGTACAGCCCTGTTCACAAACATGTTTCCATCAACCAATAAAAAATAAGAAGGATAACGGGATAATTATAATATTACTAATTACATTACACGTTACTCGGGTTACACATATCTGGTGCCGAATATCATAGTCTAGGTAGACTAGATATACGTGTTGATAATATAAGTTACATATGTAGTTAGGCATAAAGTAAAGGAGGAAATTTATAATTGGCAGTCTTTCGCTACAGGGGTTTCTGTGTAAAAGGAAAAATCCCAAATTTGTGACCCGCGTTATACAACCATCCCCACCCGAGTCTACAAGTCTTTCCTAGACTTGGAATTTTTATTGTAAAAAACATACATAGGCACATATATATATATATATATATATATAACCAAAGCCTCATGCAATAGTATAAAATTATCAATTGGTCAAACCCAGAATCAGTTAGAAAATATGGCTGCAAAAGGGCAACTAATTATTGATAATGATATATTGGATAAGTGAACTTTTCCATTTGTGCATATGATATTTGAATGGTAAGTTTCCACATAAACATTGTAAATTGTTTTCTCCTACAACTACAGTAACTACAAAGTCATGTCCTACCATAAAAATTAAATTTTCTTTGGAAATTCTTTTACACAAATTAAGACCATTTTCCCTGTTTTCACAGACACACTCAGTTCATAAAGACCTGGCTTAAGGGTAGCCACTACTCGAAAACGCCCATATAACCAATATGCCATATCTCTGTTAATATTGAACATATCATAACCAGATTTGGAGCACTGATTAGAAAAATGAATGGTATATGATGTGTGAAATATGGGCACGTTTGGTTGTGTATTACCATGGCAATGAACGTTTCAAGTGAGATGGATTTTCACATCTTTGAAAATTATTCTGAGCTAACAACTGTATGTCTGATCATGCAACTGTCAAGAATCATTAGCTAGAATACTCCTTTGTGCAATAAGGTGGTTTTGGGCAAGGATATCTGACTTCAGTGACTGTTGTTCAGGTTTGAGTATTTTTCAAGACGTCATGAAAAAAGCTTAAACCTAAAGTCTCATCTCACAACAGTCATTACAGTCAAACTTCCTTGCCCCAAACCACCTTATTGCACAAAGGAGTATTCTAGCTAATGATTCTTGACAACTGCATGATCACACATACAGTTGTTAGCTCAGAATAATTTTCAAGGATGCATGCCCCTCTATCACACTAGAAATGTTGATTGTCATGGCACTGCACAAGCAAATGAGCCCACATTCCACATATCATGTACTATTCATTTAAATAATTAATGCTCCAAATTTAGCTAAGATATGTTCAGTACTAACAGAGATATGGCCTATGGCCGTTTTCGAGTAGTGGCTACCCTTAACTAGCATCATAGCTTCAAAAGCTATATATGCACAGGCCTTTATGCAGGATAACATTTTTACCAACTGTCCTGGTAGATACATGCATCAATACACTGCACATGTACAATCTAGTCCAAATGCTCATATATATAAATACATATGTATACAATAATACATATGCATGTTTTTTAAAGCATAATGGACATATAAATAACAGTGAGAATCAATAATAAAAATTACATAAGTTTCTTTGCTCCTCAGATTTCCACACATCGACAACAAACAATCTCGGCCTGTCCAAAAGATGGGGGGACAGGTCTCAATAAATTTAAGCTATGATTAGCTGTTACAAGAAGTACTTCCGAAGTAGTGTAACTGGGATCTACCTGTCCTGATTATCGATTGGCAATACAGTTGTAGAGATGTTTCTACAAAATGTTGTTTTATGTACCCTTTTGCAAAAATACTCATCCTCCAGCAGGGATAACTTGGTATTTCATAAACAGTTTTGTGTGATCGTCTTCATGGCTGTATCACAAAACAGATTGATATCTTTTGCTAAAGGGTCTCAGATAGGCAATGTATCTAGGACTCAAGGAGTAGCATTTAGTAAACAAGTAGGACAATTACTTAAATCACCTCTGATATTTTAAGCAGTCTTGATGTTTGTGATTTCAGTGCGTCCGAAGAATCATCGTCTTCTGGTTAATGACAAATCCTACACCTGCAGTGAAGAGGTTACTGTGGACAATGCTCCCAACGACTCAACATTGAAATGTTCCGTTGAGTCAAAGCCTCAGGCAACTTTCACGTGGTCAACTGATCCAGTACTGAGTGGATCCTTGCTGAACACGACAGAGTGTGTCCAAGACAGCACCAGCCTGGTGTACACCTGCAGCAACATCCTGACACTGCCGAGTGAAAAAGTCCCACAGAGTGGCACTATTGTAGTCACCTGTCGTGTTGAGGCAGTCAGCGAAATGAAAGATGTCTGTGTCAAGCTGGGTAAGTCTATCATGTGTATGTGTTTGTTTTTTACTAATTTTTTACTTTACCAATTTGAAAATGATATGAAAAATTGACTTTGTAACAAACTGATGCTTTACCTGAACCTAACATATGAAGGACTGTATGTCTTCCAATTTTGAATGCATTTTCAAGGTTTATCATTTTAATGCCAGGTGAGCAGCCACAAGATATTTACTGTATGTGTTTGTAGCTTATTGTCCACTCAGCTTCTGTATTCTAGTTATTGAGACACTGACACACATGTCCCCAGCTCTGTCTATAGCTGACTTACTGCTTTCTAGTACATAGGCTGGCATAGACACTGCAGATCAACATGTGAAGTCATACAGTGATCCAATTTTACTAAGTACTGACACTAGTCTGTATTGTTTATAAAATACGGAGTGGAATTCTTGAGTTTGTCTCAGATTACTTTAATTAGCAACAATACATAATGTAGCGGTCAGCCATTTGTCTAGCCTCAGTGCCTTTGAGGATATATTGATAGGTAGTTCCCTTGGTCATCATATGTATTCCCAATGTCTGTTAGCAGTTGCTCATTTATGGTATATCCTGTCCATGACGTTATCCTTGGTCGGGATGACGTTAGCCACTTCACCATAATCACACTGTGTTACTCATGTAAGTTATCCACATTATTAATGTATTTAGTGCATCTACATGAAGAATTTGGGTCCGCATGTACAGTGTAGCCCCACTACCAGTATGATGGTACAGATGGCTAGTAGACACACAGTTTGGTCTGGAGATGGAGGCAAACAATTAATGGTGTTTTCATGAAACCTATTATATTGCTATGCGCTTGTAATTACCTACATAACATGTGCATGGGTGCGATTGTGGATGTGCTGTGAAAATCTGTGAAAGCATTATAATCCATTGTTGGCTGTCTTTTTATATTAGGTTGACGACCACAGTTGAATTATGTGTGCTTTATCAGTTTGCTTGCTCACTCACACCTTCATGATGCGTAGTCTTCCACTTTGATGAAGCTTATATGGCACGCATGCATGCATGCTGTGTCACATGTATAATTTAGTGAATTGTCACCAACTTCTACATGTTGAAATATTTTTTAAATGAAGACTGAACTAAAACCATCTAGGTATAACAGACACATTGACTACAAGTCTGCCTACGACTCAAGAGCCTACTCAAACTGACACCAATGAGCCTACTACAACTACTGCAACTACTACAAACACTGCAACTACTTCAACTACTGCAACTACTGCAACTACTGCAACTACTACAAACACTGCACCAGTCACAATGACAGTTGTCAGTGAGACAACTTATTCAGAAACTAACACTGATGATGAATTCATCTCGACAGTCTCAACAGAAGGTATTCACATACCTGGAATAAACTATGGCATGTAGAAGCGTAAATTTATGTCTTTTGACCTGTCAAATTTCTGCCAAATGTCTCCTATTTCTACCATGATTTTGCATATTTAAAAATACAGATTTGTACTGCATTTGGTCATTAAACTGAACAATTGTAAGTAGTGCATAAATAAGTTAATGAATAACATCACATTTGATTTTGTAGAGAATAATACATTTTAGTTTATTCATTTCACACATTAAATTTGATTATCCATCCGTTAATTTTGTATATAAAAATATATATGAGCAGTTCTCAAAAGGTTATAACAAAGTGTTACATTGTACTAATAAAATGTCAACATTTTCAATAGTTATTCTGTTTTGATCCACTGTAACCAACATTTAAAAAATGATAAAAATTAAGAATTCCAAAAATGAATTTAGGATTAAACCACAGGTACAGGAAGTACTTTGACAACAAAGTTGGCATCGACCAGTGAGGCTACATCACCATCGACTGTGACAGCCACAGATGAAGTCAGCAGCATCAGTTTTCCTGATACTACTAACACCACTTTGGTCCAAATGCCAACTGTCACTGCAACTGCTAATGCACACACAACTGCTGACATCTCAAACAGCAACTATCTGACCACAGAAGGAACCATAACAGTTTCCTCTGCAGGTATCCACAGCCATCTTGCCTGCATGACGTCACAAAGCGATTCACTTTCAGTTTTCAACCTAGATGTGACCTACTGTCGGTTGCACGTATGCAACAACGCACTTTCTGTCTCATTGCTTGGACCAACTGGTCCACTGCCAAGCCTTCTGAGAATAGAAAATTATGTTTGTAATCTTCTTCTGCTGTGTTTTTACCACAACTGCACTGACTGTGAAGATAACAAATAAACATTTCCTCCATATTTTCCCATCCTCTGTGTGTGGCTTTCATATATTTCTTATAATCTAAACTAATGTGGTATTTTAATATTGAAGAGCTTTAGCAGGACATCAATTGGCAGTTTGCTTAAATACGCTGTTTCTATAATATGTGGCTTATTTATAATCAGGTACCTGTTTCATGAAGCGGCTAAGAACGTTCTTAACACTAAGATGATTGTTTTAGTAAATGACGTGATTTTTTTAATATAAGCGAACATAGGAGTTTACGCAAACATGTGACACTAAGTAATTGTGTAATTTTAAGTACGCATCATGAAATCGGCTCCTGGTTCCAAGTCATTCTGATGGCTTCTCTCTGTCTCTCTCTCTCCCTGTGTGTTTCTCATAGACTGCACCTATGATAATAATAGCCACTGTTGACACTTTGACAACTACACAATTGCATAGCTAATAGTAAGACACAGTTGTTGCAGACCTAGCCAAAATGTGGCTTGATTTAACATTACTAACAACAGTAAACAACTATGGCTTGACAGAGACTTCTTCCTCTGAAGTGTATTGTGCAATACTTGCAGTTGCTGAAGTGTCTACAACTACTGCCTCACCAACGACGACACCACCAGGTACACGTTGCATCCAGAGAACTTCATTGCATGAGACTTAAACCTCTTGGGAGGGTTCCATGGCATACCTTTTGAGCAGAGGACCTGCAGTCCCTGTTATTTGTCTCACAATATTTTCATTTCTCAGGAACATGATAATGGGAAAAAGAGGATAAACAAGTATAGCAACAGTTGATGAGTTATGTCAAAGTGCAGCAACGTCACCACTACTAGGTTGTCTACACACAGTATCATCTTTGGTTCTTCAAACACCTTTCAGGTTTATCATCATAGTGAAAAGCAATGGACCCACAGCACTTTGTTGTCTGAAGCCTACCATGCTGTTCTAACACATCTTCCTTAACTCATACTAATGCTGGTGTCTCTTTATAAATGCACTGCCTCCATTCTAACATCTGCCTTTCCAACTTCAATTGGTAAACTCATCCATCCACCATACATCTGCACATTTTATCCTTGTTCTTTTGGCACTGTTCCGAAAGCCCTATTCTAGGTCCACAAAACACAATGTTGCATCCTTTCTAAATGATCTCATCTTGACAATATGTTTGATCTCAATCAGGAGGAAACTATGAGTAACATTATTACAAAAATTTCAGTGACATTTCCAGATCATCAAATTGATGCAATGATTGCCTAACAGAGGTAGTTGGAAAACATGTTTTACTAATTTTAATAATAACCATAACACTGCTGTTACAATGCATTAACCACGAATCAAAAGTGTGTGTGCGTGTATTTTGGAAAAACATTGGCTATTACGGTTCTTCGTGGTTCCTACAGAATTAGCCAGAATATGACAGAAATAATCCATGTGCTTCTTCTGAAATGTCATACCCAATCCTTGCAGCTCCAGCGCCGACTACAACCACAGCCGCAGCCATGACCACGACCACAACCGCATTAGCTAGTATCACTTCAGATGCAGGCCAGACAACAACAGGTACCAGTTGTTTTCAGAGAAACACGCTGCACCTTCTTATTGTGGTCACTCCATGATATCACGTGTTGGCCTTTGTAGATTTGCTGCTTATAATTTGCACTTATTTGCATTTTGTGTGTTGCCTTTTTTTCAGTAGCCGCATGCAGATGATGTCTTCTTTCCAGTTGTTGCAGCACTGTTTTAAAATGTCTACATTTCTTGTGTCACTGCTGTCTTTGGCCTTTTGTTTGCATTGTTGTTTGTGAAACCTTTTAGGTCGATGACAGGGATGTTATTATCTTAGAGGGTGAAGTGGATTAACAATGTTCAGACAATTAATAACAAAATGGGAGAGAACAGCAGACAATACTTTAGGTCAAATGATGAACATTAAGTAAATGGAGATTTCACCTGAGTTACCATAGAAACGACACTGCCTACAGTAAACACAGACACATTATAATAACTTACAAAACCAGTATTGACATTTTGTATTTTCAGTTGACTAAGTTAACAAAAAAACTGTCGACAGTAACAACAAATATGTCTGCTCCCCATTTTCTGTGATTGACATGAACCTTGCAGATATCTGCAACAAAACATTCCAGTTCCTGGGTTTGTGGAACATGAATTAGCAACCCTGGTTTGAGGGCTGATTCATTCACTGTGTGGGATATCTATGTGGTTCAAAGGACAATGATACAATTCATACAACTGTATCAATTTAGCTCAGAAAGCAGGTGTTTATGCTGGTTTTCGACCATGGCATGGAAGGTACTTGTAGTGTGCAAATAACACTGAAAATAAGTAGTTTTTTATTTATAGACTTCATCAAATACAGGTTGAATTATCGTACTGTTAGTTGTGTAAAAAAAGACTAGTGTAGCCTTCCATTGCACACTGATTAACAGCTAGGGTCCTCTTAATTCAGTCCAAGTTTTTTTTAATATATCAGCAAACACAATGTATACATATTACATCTGTTATATACATGTTTGTGTACATCTGTAATCAAGTGTACATTGGCCTATTAAAGGCATGCATGTTGGTTCCAGGAATTGTGGGCATATTAATTACCAGATAATTCAGTCCTTACTGTAAAACATCATTGATCATAAATTGTGTACCTATTTCAGTTTGTTGCATCAGTGTGAGTTAATACAAGCGAAGGTAATGGCATGATCTTAGATAAGAAATAACAAGTTATGGTTGTTTAATTATTTATTATTAATTATACTAACATTTGCAAGATAACTGATAAGTACATTGATAGGAAGGTTTTAAACACAGGGAAGGTTTGTCTGCAAAGATTTTAAACCAAACCTATTACAGAGGTAGTTAATTATGGCTATTGTTGTGACACCCACAATATTAGTGTCACTATGGTAACCACCATCAGCATTCTGAACAAGTTTTAATCATACATTCTCTCGTTTTTATTGGAGCTTGAGATCCAACTGTGATAACCCTGGAGATTACTTTCACTGGAGAATAGTAACACATTATTCATTGCTGTAGCAGTTGACCAGGTTCATTACCTGAAACCCCTATAGTGCAGGTGAGTAGAGCAGTTCACATTGTCATCTGTGCCTTTCTACCTGCAGTGTGGATACTGGATGTATCCACAACAGCAATGCGTCATAGACCAGGTGATAATATAGATTCTTTCCTTCAACTGATTTCATACTTCATCCTTGTCTTCTCCAATGATTTGACCATCAATGAGCTGTATATTTGATCATTGTCATGATAAGTGACTGTGTATTTGTTTAATAAGGTATTGCCACCTGGATTCTTCTTGAGTTGTAAGAGACATGTTGTTCTAATTCATGCATTGCTCACAGAAATGTCAGCCTGCCCTGTACCATGGTAATGTCACTGCTTAGGACTTGAACATATTAAGCAATGCAATTACTCCTATTAGGAGGAACTAGTTGGATGCTTCCCAGAATGTATCAGCTACAAAATAGCACACATAACTTCTCATTAAATAGAAGGATATTGTGAAGCAGACGAAATTAGTTATACAATCTAAATAAACTTACAGCAAGAGGACGTGTTTGCTGTATTATGACTATAGCTGTTACTATGTACTACAATGAAAGTAACTGTGACAGGACGGACTATTTTAGATCACTTACAGCATGCAGTACATGGCACCGTTTGACAGGATAACAAAGAATATGTGCAGTGTTTTTATCAGTAAGTTCTGCCTTGTGAATGTTTACAAAGAGTACCCACAGTAACTAGGCACTACACAAAGGGCGTTCTAAACATCCTTTGATGTTTTATCAGTTCTCCTTAGAGACATAACAACAATATAACTGGTGCTGTTTGTGCACGAATCGATTGATTTTGATCAATGCAACTATGCCAGAGGATTTCTGAATATTGTAGCAAGATCAAGCCTGTGTTTTAGCACAGTGATTTACCTTTACAATCTAGAAAATGTAATTTGCATCATTCACCGTTGGCTATGGATAATCCTATCGTTGATACTTCGTAGTCAGTGAATCTTTGAGTTTTTACTTCAACAGAATGATTTATCGCGTTATTACATGTCTGGGTCCCAGCTGTGGTGTAGATATTTTTTCTATTCTAGACTTGTTGTAGCATGTAGATATTTTGTAGGTTACTTTGGTGTAAGGATACTGAACATGTAATTTTCTGTTGAAATTTATCTTACAGTCATTGCAAAACTGACATAGCTTGAAGAAATGCCTAAATTAATGAACAACACTCGAGAGTATTAAATTAGGAGAACCAAATGGAAATTGATTACTCATTGAATTGTTATGAAAATATTTATTAAAATATACTGTTTAAGCTGAAGGAAGTACTTTTAGATTATAATAGGAAACATGCAGTATGTCGTGAACCAAGGTTAGAAAAAGAACAACTTTATCGTAAGTGAAGATCAGGAAGTATTCAGTTGAGGAAACTCTTGTTACATCCTGATTCCGGATAAGATTTAATGTGTAGGTGGATTTTGATAAAACTAAGCTTGATTCATGTCTTGCCGAAATGTTATATGTTAGTAAAATTCTAGTTCTGTTCAACTGTTGTCTGCAAACATTGTCTGTGCAGTCTTTGGTTGACTAGGTACATGACAAGTGGCCAGCACATCCTGACTTAGCAGTCAATATGGTGTTAATTAGTGGTGCCATATTGGTTACAAGTGGACTAACAATCATGGTCACTGGAGAATAGTAACACATTATTCATTGCTGTAGCAGTTGACCAGGTTCATTACCTGAAACCCCTATAGTGCAGGTGAGTAGAGCAGTTCACATTGTCATCTGTGCCTTTCTACCTGCAGTGTGGATACTGGATGTATCCACAACAGCAATGCCTCATAGACCAGGTGATAATATAGATTCTTTCCTTCAACTGATTTCATACTTCATCCTTGTCTTCTCCAATGATTTGACCATCAATGAGCTGTATATTTGATCATTGTCATGATAAGTGACTGTGTATTTGTTTAATAAGGTATTGCCACCTGGATTCTTCTTGAGTTGTAAGAGACATGTTGTTCTAATTCATGCATTGCTCACAGAAATGTCAGCCTGCCCTGTACCATGGTAATGTCATTGCTTAGGACTTGAACATATTAAGCAATGCAATTACTCCTATTAGGAGGAACTAGTTGGATGCTTCCCAGAATGTATCAGCTACAAAATAGCACACATAACTTCTCATTAAATAGAAGAATATTGTGAAGCAGACGAAATTAGTTATACAATCTAAATAAACTTACAGCAAGAGGACGTGTTTGCTGTATTATGACTATAGCTGTTACTATGTACTACAATGAAAGTAACTGTGACAGGACGGACTATTTTAGATCACTTACAGCATGCAGTACATGGCACCGTTTGACAGGATAACAAAGAATATGTGCAGTGTTTTTATCAGTAAGTTCTGCCTTGTGAATGTTTACAAAGAGTACCCACAGTAACTAAGCACTACACAAAGGGCGTTCTAAACATCCTTTGATGTTTTATCAGTTCTCCTTAGAGACATAACAACAATATAACTGGTGCTGTTTGTGCACGAATCGATTGATTTTAATCAATGCAACTATGCCAGAGGATTTCTGAATATTGTAGCAAGATCAAGCCTGTGTTTTAGCACAGTGATGTACCTTTACAATCTAGAAAATGTAATTTGCATCATTCACCGTTGGCTATGGATAATCCTATCGTTGATACTTCGTAGTCAGTGAATCTTTGAGTTTTTACTTCAACAGAATGATTTATCGCGTTATTACATGTCTGGGTCCCAGTTGTGGTGTAGATATTTGTTCTATTTTAGACTTGTTGTAGCATGTAGATATTTTGTAGGTTACTTTGGTGTAAGGATACTGAACATGTAATTTTCTGTTGAAATTTATCTTACAGTCATTGCAAAACTGACATAGCTTGAAGAAATGCCTAAATTAATGAACAACACTCGAGAGTATTAAATTAGGACAACCAAATGGAAATTGATTACTCATTGAATTGTTATGAAAATATTTATTAAAATATACTGTTTAAGCTGAAGGAAGTACTTTTAGATTATAATAGGAAACATGCAGTATGTCGTGAACCAAGGTTAGAAAAAGAACAACTTTATCGTAAGTGAAGAACAGGAAGTATTCAGTTGAGGAAACTCTTGTTACATCCTGATTCCGGATAAGATTTAATGTGTAGGTGGATTTTGATAAAACTAAGCTTGATTCATGTCTTGCCGAAATGTTATATGTTAGTAAAAGTCTAGTTCTGTTCAACTGTTGTCTGCAAACATTGTCTGTGCAGTCTTTGGTTGACTAGGTACATGACAAGTGGCCAGCACATCCTGACTTAGCAGTCAATATGTTGTTAATTAGTGGTGCCATATTGGTTACAAGTGGACTAACAATCATGGTCTGTCTGACCATTGTCTTTCTCTTGTTCAGTGTATAAGTCAAGGGTGTTGTTCTAGTGCCAGTTTCCAACTAAATCCAATTTGTTATATACCACATTACTCCAAGTATGGAGTGCTAATTATGTCCTTGATGATTTATCAGCTAATTTACTTTGAAGTTTACCTGGACAAATGAGTCACTGATGTCACGTTAGGAGCAATATGAAATATGGTAGAAAGTGCATTCTTCTGTTGCTTTGAATGTGTCTCCCCAGCTTGGTGACTTTACTGATGAAATTACATCCGATGCCAGGAAACTGAGGAATAATTTTGAATCTGGACAATTTCTGCTGTGTGTTGTAGTTTGAATGAGATTCTAGGCTTGCTTCCATTCAAATGTACAGTCCATGGAGTGTTAACCAGATTCATTATTACACATGTTACTTAGATGCATATAATTTATTACTGTAGTTATATGTTGGACATACAGTGATGTCGGTGTTATCTCCTTGAATGGCATCTGTTCAAACAGAATGACATCATTTGCCAAAAAATTACTTCAGGTTTAATCGTAGTCCACTATGCATAAAACATTTATTGAATAGTTATGATGAATATATAGTTATGGTGTTCAAATTTTCACTTGTTTTGTTTGACTTAAAAACAGTTTCTTATATTTATCCTGCTGACTTAATAAATTTGCTTATATGCAAGAGTTTAGCTAACTTTTGGGTTAGTAGTTACAACAAGTAATTATGTCACTCAGTAATGAGATCATAGTCTTGTAATGATTTAATAATTACTGTGACTAAGTAATCTAACCACCTTTGGATACTCTTCCTCTCAAAAGGACTCGGGGCATCTACATCCTACCCTACTTTTGACCAATTGAGTAGATCAGTTGTTTGGTTATTCCAGTTGTATAATCCATGTGTGACGATCTGTCAGCTGTGTAAACACTTGTAATTAAAGTTGTTGTGACCCCTTTGACAAGGTGCAATGTTGAAAGGTGACATAACTAACCTACATGTGCACAGATGATTCCATTGACTTTCCAAGCCTATTATGCCATCAGGACAAATGTATGTCAGGCCATTATATGATTGCATGCATGCACTGCATATGTCTTGTTCGTAGTGTATATATCAACATGTTTTATGTACGCAGTATGTGTTGTATCCATGTACATTTATCACAGAGACTGAGTGCATGCATTATGTATCTTCCCATCTATCATTCTCGTGGTGGTAGGAATTATTTTATACACCTGACAGCCTTGACTCTAAATTTTAACAGCACAATTTAGGATTGTTTTTCAACAGTGTGGCTAGAACTTGCAGCTGTGATACATTTGTCAGTCCTTCAGTTATAGCATTCAGATGATGCTTCAGCTATGACATTTAGATGGTGCAGTCAGGAACTTTCAGCTACGGTGTTCAGATGGTGCTTTTGCTAAGACATTTAGACAGTGCCTATCCTCTTGTGACATTTCATTGGTGCTTCAGCCATAGATGGTGCTTGACATTTTAGCAGTGCATCAGTTATATGCATTTGCATTTAGATGATGCATCAGTTATGACATTTCAGTGGTGCATTTAGATGGTGCATTCAACTCTGACATTTATATGGTGCATCAGCTATGACATTTTAATGGTGCATTGAACTATGGCATTAAGACATTTAGATGGTGCATTCAGCTCTAACATTTATATGGTGCTTTGGCTGTGCATTTTGATAGAGCCTCAGTGCTAACATGTAGATTGTACTCCAGCTATGACATTCATAGATGGTGCTTTGGCTATGACATTTACGTAGTGTGACAGCTGTGACATTACATCATGCATTGGGTGTAAATCTTGACAGTACCTCAGTGATATAATTTAGATGGTACCATGGTTATGACAGTTAGATAGTGCTTCTGCTATGACATTTAGTCTCAGCTGTGACTGTTGTTCTGGTTGCAGTTCGCAAGAGTGTTTCCGGGAGTGCTAATCAGCTGGCTTCTTGGAGTGTGGTCTATCTCATCTGCTGGTCACTACTTCTGAGACATGCACACTACCTAAGTCTAACCTCACCTCACTGCGTGAATGACTAACCCCATTGTGAGATGTCATCGGGATGCTTGGACATGAACTAGTTCATGAATGGCTAGTGCTAGCAGAATCATCTCGCTATGGATGTAGTGTAATGTCTCGATGGTTGGATTCAGTAGTTGATTCTGTAAGAATTCTGCCACTGTTCTGTTGCTTGCTACCGGTAATTCTGAAGAAAACAGTAAATGAGTTATGCATGTGTGATTATTAAAATGGATGTTATATAGAGGTTCAGATGGTCGAGATGTTCTCAAGACATCAACATATGACACCAGATGGAAACAGTTTAATTCCATACCCTCATTCTTTACATGAAGCCTAGTGACTCATCATTTCTTCAGCCGTCTTAACACAAAACTGCTAGCATGTGTCGAAAGGCAGTGACTTTCTGGTCTGGAATCAGAAAAATGCTTTTTGACACAATGTAGATACTAAGTGAACCAGCTGTATACCTTCTCCCATGAAAGTAATGTATCGCATCATACATCGATTTTTAATGTCATTCATTATTGAGTTACTTTGAATGTTCTATGTAGCTTTCTTCCAGACATATATAATAATAATATTTATTACATAATATATATATATATATAATTATACATATTTACCATGGTGCATGTTTTTAGTCAAGGATCCAATGCTTTTTGTAAGACTTACTATTGCTAATTCAGTGTGTTAACTATTGACAAGGTTCATTGTGACTGTTATGAAACAAATGAATAGTAAACAATTTATTTAATGGAAGGTCAATCCATACCTGCAAAATGTATTTTAATATTACTTACTATTTAGCATTATCATCTGTCATAGCAGTACTAAATATATATAGCTTAGTGTATTTATATTTACATGTATATTTACGTATTTTAATTTTGTATTTTAGATTTTCTGTAAACACTTGATTTGCAGTGTTATTTTCAGTCAGGGATCCGATTCTTTTCTAATAACATTATTGACTTAATCTTCTAAATCTTATTTATGGACATATTGCAATTTTATTATTAATTACCGTTATAGCTTTCATATCTGCCGTGCCAGTAATAATTAGTTACTGGTATGTCAGTTTCACTGTGTGTGTTGTCTGTTTATTTTTGCTTTAAATAAATGCTGTCAATCAAAAATGTTGTTGTATAATCAATACTGGTTAACTTAGCGACAGACCAGGGGACCCTATCACTAATAATCTTATGAACTCATCATCCTGATTTGCAGCAAACTTATAAACTTATTCCTATCAAATTAAACTTTTTTTGTATTATTATTATTTTTTGTATTATAAAACAATTATAAAAACACTGAAAACCTTATACATATGCATGTACTCGTACATACACAGTTTTGTCAGAACTGCACATCTCTATATCTGACGAACCTTTAATCAGGCCACCTCTCTAATCAGACCGTGTGTTAGTCACTTGTTGGCCACTTTAGAGGGGTTACTGTGTTGTGTCATCTATCAAGATTTTAAATGTTCACTTCATCACTCGGCATCACCATCCACTGACATCTGTCCAAACACACAAAGTTCTCTAGTTTCAACATTACCCAGTTTTCACTATACTTTGCTGTTAAATTCTGTAGCATATTCTATTGAGACTTTATATCGCAATATCACAACATGCGTCAGACAATGCATGCTCTTGCAATTGACATAACCAACATTACACAATGTAATAAACATGCCCCTATCATGTACAGTCGGCAAGAATGTTCAGATGTCTACTTCACAAACAGAAGACTGATGGAACTGAAGGCAGATTTACCAGAATATGATGAATAATATTGCCACAACATCAGGCCATACTTAATATATACAAATAATGATTTATTGTCATGTCAGAGAAACTGAAGACAGTTAGATTATGTTGATAGTACTAATAGAAATACCATCAAACAGAGATTTGTGCATTGGACTGAGAATGTCAATACATGAAAGAAAGAGTGATAAAATTCCTACTGGTTGTGTGCCTTGAGGCATACCTGGATTTCAATTCATGTGTAGACAGTGCTTTGGTATATATATATAGATAACTTGAATGAAAATTATACTGATGTATCTGGGTCACATCAGGGGCATCCGAGGGCAGGGTGGTTGCTGTGGGGTGTCTGTTTGCAATTGGCAATTTTCTTAATTAGCTAGATAAAAAAAACGGTTATCAATTAAAGGTACCGACTCCAATAATGTTCAACGTAAATTCGTGTGATTGTAGTATGAACTATATTTACTCAACATCTCAACCGCCTAAATGTGGTTTGATGAACCACAATTACTAGATATAACTTCACTGTTTATTATTGTTTATGAATATTCACCATGCCATTCAGTGTCTATCTAAGACAGTGTAATAGAAATAATGGTAGAACAGGTGGGCGGGTGGACCCAGTTATAGAGATAGCCTTCAGAGGAGCTGTGCACAGTAGCTGCAGTTATTACAAAATGCAGTCAACAAACCAAGTATATTTTCATACCATAGGCATAATTAGGGAGTACTAAATAAATTAAAGACATGGCTATTGTGGTCTGCCTATACTGCCTCCATTCAATATGTGATATTTGATTTGACTTTGATCATTCTAATTTCACACGCAATGTGGTTGTTTAAAACACATTTGTGTAGTCAAGCAGTTAGAATAGATATTTATATTATATAACAGGATTTTATTATGAAAATGGTCAGACTGTTATAGTGTGCCTTTAAATCAATATTTATATTGTGTCAGTATCGAGTGTCATGTATCCAGCGTGTGCACTGTATATTTGCACTAAGGGCGCTGATGTTTGCAGGAACATATATTATTTGTTTATTTATATCTTGATATTTAAGTACTAACCACATGCTGAAGTAATAACCGTTGAAGTTAGGACTGCGATGTTAATTTCAATGTTTGCGTAATTTACATAATAATCTGATCATAATTCGCCGACACTTTACCAATCTCAGGACAAGTATGCAGTTTCCCAAATATAAACCATCATTCAGTAGGTAAATATATAACCTAAATAAAATATTGTTATGATCAAATAGGTTATTATTTTGCAACTAGATCAACACAACACTGGTCTATACAAGACATTGCAATATAATTTGTGTTACCTCTTGTCAGTTGTCAACAGGCAGTACTTAGCAAATACATTTACACACTTCATCTCTTATACATGAGATGCTCTCTACACCACTTCTCAATTGTTTTGAATTTTTGTTATTTTCTTCTAAATGAAGTGGATGGAAATTAAATCCTACACATTCCCCCAACATATATATCTGTTATGATAATTTGCTTGACAGTTTATGATCATTTAAATTTATTACTACAACTATTAATATTTTTGTATGTATAGCACCACACCCAAAACAGTTCATAGCCCTTTACAAAGAACCTGGTTATCTCTGGTTTATAACTGCCACCTTCCTGCGAGATATAATCAGCAAGATTTAGACAAATACTACCTTCTGTCTCCTTTCCTCCGTC
Organism: Paraescarpia echinospica; assembly: GCA_020002185.1. NCBI lineage: Eukaryota > Metazoa > Annelida > Polychaeta > Sabellida > Siboglinidae > Paraescarpia > Paraescarpia echinospica. The sequence continues at coordinate 22,678,656 of CM034540.1, forward strand.
CCTCCCTCTATCAATCCCTCCTTTCCTCCATCCATCCCCCTCTCTCCCTCTCTCTATCTCTCCCTCCCTACCCCTATCTCTCTCGCACTATCTCTACATCTCTCTCACCCTCTCTCTCCCTCCTTTTCTCGCTCTCTACCCTTCTCTCGGACTCCAACTGTCCCACTCCCTCTCTCTTTCTCTCTCTCCCTTCCGTCCTCTCCTCTCTCTCTCTCTCCTCTCTCTATATTTCCTCTCTCTCTCCTCTCTCTCTCTCTCCTCCCTCCCTTTCTCGCTCTCTCTCCCCTTCTCTCGGTCTCCAACTGTCCCACTCTTTCTCTCTCTCCCTTCCGTCCTCTCTCTCCTCTCTCTCTCCTCTCTCTCTCCTCTCTCTCTCTCTCTCCTCTCTCTCTCTCTCTTCTCTCTCTTTCACTCTTCCCTTCTCTCTCTCTCCTCCCTCCCTTTCTCGCTCTCTCCCTTTCTCTCGGTCTCCAACTGTCCCACTCCCTCTCTCTTTCTCTCTCTCCTCTCTCTCTCTCCTCTCTCTCTCTCACTCTCTCTCCTCCCCCCCTCTCTCCACTCTCTCTCTCTCTATATATATATATCTTTCTCTCTCCCTCTCACTCTCTCTCTCTCATTTTGGGTGAAGTTAATTCTAGCTTTTACTTGTCTGTCTTATCTTCTTCGTACCCTTGCCCCCTTACAGATTTGAAGAATTTCACTAAATAGTGGAAGATAAGATTAAGTGACATACTCCCATAGATTGAAATATTACCTCTTGTAATCTACCTGATCTATACATAAATGTTGGCTTAAATAATCCATTCAGTGTAGCTGATATCACTTTATTGAGTCATGCCTACTTTATATTAAAGCTTGTGGTAAATAAGTAATAATGTACGATTAAAAAAGCAGTCTTTAACCATCTGTGCCAGTAATTTTCTTAGAAACACAGAAAGGTTTGTTTAGTGTGAGATACGTGTTTATGTGGCATTCAGCAGGATAATTAATTCAGCAGGCATGGGAATTGTAATATCTTATTGAAAACATTATTGTGTGTGTGGATTAATAATCGGTCATTATACGAGAGCCAGTCAACATACTTGAATGCACATGATAAATTTAGTCCTTATTAGCTTTGTAACCATGCCATATGTCATGTTGGTAGCATTTTGATCTTCTCCTTTTGTTAATTATTTCCACATACAACTAAGTTCCTCCTGAATTCAGGTGTACATTTCATGTCCATATTAGTCAAATCCAGTGAGACGCCTCATTAGCCCAAATTTACTTCATGTCATTGAGGTCTTTGATTGAGTAGAGACAGGCATAATTACCAGTAATTAGTTAGTACTTCTCCTTCATGCATGTCTGCCTCTGTATGGACTCAGGTGTCACTGCCTTCAGACAAAGGTTATCTGCATGTCACTGTGCTCTAGGTTTCTGTGTCTTGGTGTCTTCCTCTTTGTCAAAGTCACTTTTTCACATTGTTCAGTCAGTTGATGAAAAGACTGAATTTGACTGCTATATTTTCTTTAAAGGACTTATAGCATATAGGATATTGAGCAATGTTTGACAACATATTAATTCAGTAAAAGTATGCATATTCATGCATTTGTTAAATTTGGTACACATAGAAAACCAGTTCCAAGTTACAAAACGTTAAACCTCAACAATGTGAAATTATGATCTAAAATTCTGAGTTGGTCTAAATTCTAACAAATATTTTGCCCACAGGATAATCATTGTCATTACTTATGAATTGGGGGAAATGGTTGGATTTTTCAGGTACATATTTTCAGTTCAGAGAGCAGGTCAGTTGCAAGTTTTACATTTCACTTGTTTATTGAATATTTTATATTGTAACCTATGTATTAAAACTATTAATTAATAATACATTTTTGGCATTTACCTAAGTATCAGTATTTTATGCTGCTAGATTATAATTTTCAACAGGAGTATTTTTAACAGCAACGTAAGGTAAATGTATTGTTTTGATCATGGTTACAAGTTATGTAAAGGGATTTCATGTTGTTTCTGGTATTGGCACAGAAACATGACACTGATGTGTTATCTTCAGTGTTGTTGCTTGTCTTGTGACCAGGAAGTTTAACCTGAGTTGGCAGCCCACCAAGTTATTTCATAGAATATATGCAGGGCTTGCCGTCTCGGTTAGCATATGCACAGAACATGGGCAGCATATATGTACATGCCTGTATGCGATTGTATGTTTATTTATGCTAAATACTAATTTTAGTTTCTCATTTGAAATACATAACTTCCAGTTTGTATTCTATTCAGGTACTATATATCTGCTAAGCGGAAGAATATATATATATAAAATATCTTATGACCATTGTTACATTTATCAGCAATTGTTTTTTTCAAAATGGATAACACAAAGACATATTTGTTTCTGCAGTAGCAAGTCTTAAGCTGTGTTTACCGAAATGTGTGACACATGTATCATATTTTAGCTGCTAATCCCCCCTAAACCCATATCAAACTCATGGATTAACCTTAGATAGGCCTGTTGTGAATATACTACTGGGTAATACCAGGAAAATTGAGAGAGTTATATAAAGCTTGCTGCATAGTATTGATTTCTGAGCAGGGATATTGCTGTCAGCAAGCTGATGAACATGAATGCACACCTGGGGCTCTGTCTACCTGTTGTGTTTCACCTGAACAAGCGGAGTCTGTCACAAGGCTACCAGTTCGTTCCTCTTGGTTGGTCGTGATCTGGGTCAGTCCTCAAATAATGGCTGCCACCTCACACTACTTTGGACAACAGCCTAATGAATTTTGTATGATCTGTTCGCGCAAAGTAAATTGATAAGTTATTTATAATTTGTATCAATGCTCACTCTGATCATTAGGTATTTCAATGCCTTGTGCCTGTGTTCTCAGACACACAAAAAGCATTTGTTGTATCTTGTCAGAAATGTTTATGCTAAGACCAGTTTTGTAGTCTAATCCTAGAACCAATAAATCACTTCTATATGTTACATTTTTAATAAAATAGAGACAGTTCGTCATAGTTTCAACACCAAATTGTGTGGAAAATATGTACATGTATATGTTTATCGACCAGATCGAGGATTATTTAGTTGGCAGTAATCAATACGTGCCGCTAGACGCTGTTCTAATCAGTATATGCCCAAAAGGAACAATGGCTCTTTGCCATGTGTAAACCAGGCATGCACAATGTGGGCTTTGTTGATCTGTAGTTGCATCATTGCAGGTTTTTCTACCTGCAGAGTTTTTGAAACAGTCGTTGAACACATGCATGTATGCATGCATACACATGCAGAAATACCCAAAGTATGCGGAAGGATTATTCGACATTTAATGCCAACTGTCCCTGTAGCTATTGTTGTTAGTTTTCTTCAAAAGAGCCTAAAATTGCCCCTGGTTAGTGAAAGTTGTCACCTGATGCTGTCTATGTTGTCTGCATGTGATACTGGCAGACACAGCAACTGTTGTTGGGGCAGCAATTTAACCCTGGGGTCTGTTGTGTGATAACATCTCCTCTGTCAAACAGTGGGGAATGTGGGTTGTTCTGCAGATAGACTGGAGCCTTTCTGGTGACAGAGTCTGTAGGTGTCCTTTATGTTTGTCCTGGTGTAATCACTGTGCTGTAGATAGTCCCTATGAGTCACCAGTCAAACACTCCTGCCCACCTGCCATTTACCTTTGTCACACAAGGAAGTGACAACCAGCTGGAACCAAAGCCAACTCTGCTACATTGCTTGCCAATCAAACACCGTACACAGCAGTTTACGTGCAAGGAAATTAATACATCGATTTGGTGTATTGTCAGCAATGGATTATTACACTTACTTACATGAACAATATTTTTCTTAAGATAAAAATATTTTAATACTTACCTACTTTTACGTGATTTTTAAGATCCAACTTTTTCCATGTGGCATACAGTGTATGACCACTTAGTTTTGAATGTGATGCATCATATTGTTAAGTAACATTTATTTAACAAATCAAAAATATATTTGATGCATATAGTAATGTTTTGCCTAATTTATTATTATTTATTCATCAAATTAATTTTATATACACTCCTGTGTTGGCTGTGTATATTACTATTCATATTTAAGCAGAATGTTTAACTAATTTATTCTAATTTACTTAACTAATTAATTTTAGCACCTGTGAATTTTACTTGCCTCTGAATGGACTTTATTCAGATTTATTATGCTATATAATATTGTTGTACTTATTATTATTAGTACTTAGCATATTTTTGAAGTTATTCACTGAGAGTACAAGACTGGATATATAACTACCAGCAGATACATTTCATCAGTCGATGTCATTTTACAAGCCACAATTCACCATGACAACAACACAAACATAGTCATGTCAATAAGTGTGGCTTGACGATGACAAACAGAATTGACAGGTATTGTCAATTATGACACAGCGTCCACGCATTGCTGGAACACACACCTGAGAAATTAATTATTTGTGAAAATTAATGATGTCGCTGAAACGGGGAAGTCTTATCTTGTGTCTGGGTTAATCCAACGCATTTGTTGTGAGCATGGCCTTGTGTGTGCACACAATCATGTGCACATGCATGTATGTGACTCAGCCCAATGTCCCAATATACTAATGTATGAATTGGCAAAATGTTGTTGGTGACAAACAACACAACAGTGTCATCACTAAGCTATGTGCATAATTAATTAATTGTCTTCAGTCCCCGTGCATTCATGCAATTACTAATATACCATTTTTGATTTTGTTTACAATAACAATTCCATCAGACAACACAGCAACGACAGCCACGCAGAAATTGACTTGTCAAAATTTAAAATCTTGTTACATGCTACATGAATTAATTTACACACATAAATCACAACATACCCACCAGTCACTCCCTACACATTCTATTACAATGCAACATTGTGGAAAAAACTGGGAAGGAACATTGTAGATCTGGGCTTATCTTTTTATTTCCCATTTTCATTAAATCTGGTATAACAGTTATGTGTAAAGCACGTTGAGCCATGTAAGACCAGTTACCATATAGAGCCGTGTGAATGCTACAGCACATAGAATGTGTGGCAAATGCACTGTGTGTCAGCTAGAACACTGGTTTACTTTGCAATCAAAATATAAATCCACAAATGTCACGCTCAGGCACTCAGCTTGATACTAGTATTGCCAATAAGAATTTTCCAGAAGTTTTTTGAAAAATTAATCACTTATGATACATACATTTAAAATAGTCTTTATTCAAGCATAGTTAGCAATGTTTTATTGGCAGAGTTTGTTATTGTTAATTAAGAGCATGTTTTATAATTTTATGATACATAATATTTGTGCATGTTATTCTGGTATGTTGTTTGCAGAATGCAAAAAGTGACCATGGCTTGTGTATTATTATCTTAAATTTTTTTTGATTTAAAAAGTTGCATTGGTTTATGGCATTCCTTTCTGTTGTCTTCTACGATCAATATTGTACTTCAGCAATATTTAACAAACTTGCTATCCCAAGCAAAACCCTCGGATGGAGAATGGACAAGGAAGCTTATTGCTTACAGAGTCCACCATGTTTGTTATATGTGTGTTATATGTGTGGTGTAACCAACCCTTCTGAGATATTTGTCAAATTTGCTTTTAATGACATTCCTTCATTTATCAAACTCTGTGGAATAAATACTTTCTGATATCTAATCTACATTGCTCCTTCACTAGTGTTACCTCATGACCTCAAGTTCTTCTGTCTTTCTAACATGAAAACAAAATACTCCTAGCTGTATTTTCTTAACTACTAAGTAACTTATATTTGATCTCCACATAATCTCATTGTCTCTAGGGTTGTTAAACTACAGTTGTTTTGAGGTGTTTTTCATAGCTCTTTGTAATAATATGTCCATCAGGTGTAGATAAATTTAATTTGTTTACTACTTCTAACATATCAATGTCCTACTTATGGTATGACCTTCTGCTGCGACCTAGTTTCTGGATGAGGCATAACTATTGTTTTAGACATATTTTAGGTGTTTTTGTGACTACCTTGTATGGTGTATTACCACTGTATTTGTTCTACAGCGGAGGCCATTGCAAAGTGCAACACCACATCATGTTTGAACGGTGGATCCTGTAACAGTGCCACAGGGTGTCAATGTGCAGAAAACTGGAAAGGAAAAACGTGTTCGGAAGGCAAGTGAAATAGTGGAGAAATAAAAGACACTGACGTATGTTGTATTATATCATGCAGCAATATTCTTCACAGTCAAACCTCTCTTTATGGTCACCTCGGTAATACAGCCACCTCACAATTAAGGACACCCTAGGATAGTCCCAAATTATTTTTTATTTAATTAAGTAAGTAAAGTATGGGAAATTAGTCTTGCTAATATAGTCACCTCACCAATTCCCAGAGAAGTAAAGCGCTTTGAGCAGTCCTGAGGACTAGGTACTGTGCTATATAAGAACTTAACTTTACTTTTGTTACCATTTAGGTTACTTTTGCCTAGTCTGGAGGGAGACCTCAATAGTGCGGTTCCACTGTACTGTATTATGTATGGTTAGCCTTCGATTGGTTGATTGTCACATGTTGGTTTTTCCTATTTGGATCTGTCACATCTTCGTCTTTTCTATTTGGGTCTCTCCCATGTGAGTCTTTCCTATGTGAATCTTTCCAGCGTGGATCTGTCCCATGTGGGTCTGTCCCATATGGGGTTTTTTCATGTGGGTCTGTCAAATGTGGATCTGTCACATGTGCGTCTGTCCCATGTGGGTCTGTCCCATGTGTCTCTGTCCCATGTGGGTCTGTCCCATGTGGATCTGTCCCATGTGGGTCTGTTTCATGTGGGTCTGTCAAATGTGGATCTGTCACATGTGCGTCTGTCCCATGTGAGTCTGTTCCATGAGTGCCTGTCCCATGTGGGTCTGTCCCATGCGGCTCTGTCCCATTTCGGTCTATCCCATGTGGGTCTGCCTCATGTGGGTCTGCCCCATGTGGGTCTGTCCTTTGTGGGTCTGTCCTGTGTGGGTCTGTCCCATGTGGGTCTGTTTCATGTGTGGCTGTCCTATGTGTGTCTGTCCTGTGTCTGTCTGTCCTGTGTGGGTCTGTTCCATGTGTGTCTGTCCCATGTGGGTCTGTCCCATGAGAGTCTGTCCCATGTGTGTCTGTCCTGTGTGTGTCTGTCCTGTGTGGGTCTGTCCCGTGTGGGTCTGTCCCATGTGGGTCTGTCCTGTGTGTGTCTGTCCTGTGTGGGTCAGTCCCATGTGGGTCTATTCTGTGTGTGTCTGTCCCGTGTGTGTCTGTCCCATGTGTGTCTGTCCCATGTGGTCTGTCCCATGAGGGTCTGTCTGGTGTGTGTCTGTCCCATGAGGGTCTGTCCTGTGTGTGACTGTCCCATGTGGGTCTGTCCCATGTGTGTATGTCCTGTGTGTGTCTGTCCCGTGTGGGTCTGTCCCATGTGTGTCTGTCCTGTGTGTGTGTATGTCCCGTGTGTGTCTGTCCCATGTGTGTCTGTCCCATGTGGTCTGTCCCATGAGGGTCTGTCCTGTGTGTGTCTGTCCCATGTGGGTCTGTCCCATGTGTGTCTGTGCCATGTGGGTCTGTCCTGTGTGCATCTGTCCCACGTGGTTATCCTTGTAGGCACACCTTGTTCTCATAAATCATTATAGATATATTATATTACTATCCTCTTTAGATGACTTTATTGTCATTAGTACTATTAAATAAAACTGCATCAATTTATATAATAATGCACATAAATGTGTGTGTGTGTGTGTGTGTGTGTGTGTGTGTGTGTGTGTGTGTGTGTGTGTGTGTGTGTGTGTGTGTGTGTGTGTGTTGGAATATGATTATTGATTATGTATTATTATGCAATCTAAACAACACTAACATCCACTTGTTCATGTTGTGACAGTGTGTGTCTATATCACCACACCACCTGAGTCCTACGACATCACACTTGGTGACAGTCACACCTTCGTGTGCAACTCCAGCGAGTCTGTGACATGGAAGAAAGATGGAGATCCTCCACGTGTAGGGAACACCTTGTCATTGCCCAAGGTGCACCAGAAGCAAGCGGGATTCTACTACTGCTCCTCCTCCTCCGAGTGCAAACAGGCAGTACGTTTCACTCTCAGAGTGCTCCACCACTGGGGTAGGTGTGCCTTCTTACCAGCTCATAAGCCCAGTTTTATTCTGTAAAATCAATTTTTTCCTCCATAGCCCAATTTTGCTCTTTAAAATTGATTTATCTTCTTATCAGTGATCTTGTGTATATTGAAAACTGTCAACACCAGGATGTGCCAGGGCACTGTCGCCTGGTGTCTCACAGAAATAGTGTCCTCAGTGATATGTCAGCAGCGTTTAGATGAAGCTCTTTCAATTATAAAACGCATAATGGCTTTTCGTACGAGTTCATTATTTTTGTGAAACATTGTCTAGTGACACGTATTGAGATGATGTGGCCTTCAGTATCTTAGAGAGCCAAGGGAAGTAGAGGACTACATCTCCTGTGGCATTATCACTTATCACTGCGATTGGCCCACCCAAAAAAAACAAATTAGAAAGGGAACGATATGATTGGTCACTATACAGCTCAGAAATTCTTGTTTCAACCAATTGATATACTAGGGACACTGATGTAGTCAACAGCCCCTGCTCGCAAGGATATTCTCCAGCACAGTGCCATATCTTATTCTATATCTTATTCTACATATTATTCCACTTTTTATTCCACATATTATTCCATATTTTATTCCAAACACCTGCAGTACGATGTGTCCAATACTGGGGTACAGTTATAGTGTCACAATAGAATGTGTGCAATTAAAACATAACAAATTTTGTTGACATTATGGTGCAGGCATCACGTACAATTGACCTTTTTAACAGAACTAATTTATTTGACACTAAGATGTGGTCGTCGCATGCAATGTCCTTTTGAATAAATGACAGACGCCTAAGTTTTCAAGATTTGGGGATATTTTAGGCAACTGTATGCCAATTTTGTGTGGTTGTCACGTGTAGAAAACTGACCAATGGGTGGGACTGTGACATGTGACTGACAAATCAGAAATCCCTGTTTTGATAGGTCAATATGCCAGGAATACTGATATAGTCAACAGCCCCTGACTCCAGAGGATATTATCTAGTGCAATTCCACATCATATTACATATCTTTTTCCACACACAAGCAATATGATCTGTCCATTACCAAGGACTGTTCCATGTGGGTGACTGTCCCATGTAGGTGACTTTTCCGTCTGTGTGACTGTCTCATGTGAGTGACTGTCCCACGTGGGTGACTGTTCCATGTGGGTGACTGTCCCATGTGGGTGACTGTTCCATCTATGTGACTGTCTCATGTGGGTGACTGTCCCACGTGGGTGACTGTTCCATGTGGGTGACTGTCCCATGTGGGTGACTGTTCCATCTATGTGACTGTCTCATGTGGGTGACTGTCCCACGTGGGTGACTGTTCCATGTGGGTGACTGTCCCATGTGGGTGACTGTTCCATCTATGTGACTGTCTCATGTGGGTGACTGTCCCACGTGGGTGACTCTTCCATGTGGGTGAGTGTCCCATGTAGGTGACTGTTCCATCTATGTGACTGTCTTACGTGGGTGACTGTCCCATTTTGGTGACTGTCCCATGTGGGTGACTGTTCCATCTATGTGACTGTCTCATGTGGCTGACTGTCCCATGTTGGTGACTGTTCCATCTATGTGAATGTCTCACATGGGTGACTGTCCCTTGTGAGTGACTGTCTCTTGTGAGTGACTGTCCAATGTAGGTGACTGTCCCATGTGAGTGACTGACCCGCATGGGTGACTGTCCCATGTTGGTGACTGTCCCATGTTGGTGACTGTCTCATGTTGATGACTGTCCCATGTGGGTGACTGTCCCATGTGGGTGACTGTTCCATCTATGTGACTGTCTCGTGTGGGTGACTGTCCCATGTTGGTGACTGTCCCATGTGGGTGACTGTTCCATCTATGTGACTGTCCCATGTTGGTGACTGTCCCACGGGGGCGACTGTTCCATGTGGGTGACTGTCCCACGTGGGTGACTGTTCCATGTGGGTGACTGTCCCATGTAGGTGACTGTTCCATCTATGTGACTGTCTTATGTGGGCGACTGTCCCATTTTGGTGACTGTCCCACGTTGGTGACTGTCCCATGTGGGTGACTGTCTCATTTGGGTGACTCTCCCATGTGGGTGACTGTCCCATTTGGGTGACTGTCCCATGTCCGTAAATGTCGCTTGTGGATAACTATCCCATATATGTGGTTGTCCCATTGATTCATTAACAAAACTGGATAACTAAGTTAAACAAAGATTAAGCCAATGTGTCTTATGTGTTACTAAAAAGTTTTACCAGATAACTCTAAATGTTTCATGTTATAAATTGGTTTTCTGAGATCAACAAATAAGATATTTATAGTGGTCATTAACTCTGATCCAAACATGACTAAATATAATATCAGCAGAACTTGACATTTAAATGTTACTAATTGTTGATGTACCATGAACTCTCGCTAATCTAGTAAAGAACACATTAGGACACAGTCAAACTGTTCCTTAGACCTATACACACCACAGTGAAGGCCAGAATAGAGATTTCAAAGTTGTTCCTTTTAAGCAGAAGTTGCATACATCTGGAGCTTTTAGAACTTTGAATCTTTCAGAGGTGAAGTTTTATTTGGTATTATTTTACATTAGCTTACACCCACCTGTGGAGCCACGATCCAAGGTCAGTTGTTATCACCATCACAGTATCTTCATCTTAAAACTCCTTCCCATGACTATTTAATTTCTGCTGTCGCTAATTAAAGCATTCAGTGTCCTGCAGTAGATAATAATTTCCAAACATATCAAACAGACCCCCCTGTCAGTGGACCCACCTAGAGAATGAATGTCCAACCAATTTGTTCACTGAAAAAGTAAATAACTGTAAATAACTACTTAAAAGTTATTGCGTCGCCAATTGTAAAATAACAGGCCAATGGTCCAAGGAAACGAGTGGACATAGAGAGATGCAAGTGGACGTTGGTGCCTGGGAGGTGATACACTTATAATGCTCCAAAGTTAGCATATTAATATAGAGATTATTTCTGTCTTTCAGATGATGGATTAGATGTGAAAGAAGTGAAAGTGGAAATTGGCTCATCAAAGATCATCAAATGTAACGTTACTGGCAAGCCAGTTCCCAATGTCCAGTGGTCACGCTTGACCGATGGCAACTACGACAGTCTGGGTAATGCATCTGAAGGATATTCAGTGCTGGAATTTGACAGTTTCGAAGAGACTGATGCTGGAGAATATGTCTGCTCTGCATCATACCTGGATGTCCTAACTAACTGGACCATCAGTATCAAGGTTGATGATGGTAAGCTAAATTTTGTTAAATGGTTCAGGAACTTCAGACACTGATAACAATTATTTATAAAACTAGATCCTTTTTGCATATCAATGGATGACCAGATTAAATCTTATACCCAATATATATATACTGGTACACTGTCAAAACTTCACTTCATGGTCACTTTGATAATGCAGCCACCTTACAAATATGGTCACCCTTGAACAGTCTGAATTATTTTTGTAGCAGCAAAGTACAGGGAATTAGTGCCACTAATATAATAGTCACTACATTATTCAAATCACTTAGGCTAAGTCCAGAGGGTGACTTTAATAGTGAGGTTCTGGGACTGTTCCAGAATGACCTTAATAGTGAGGTGGCTGAATTACAGAGGTGACCTTAAAGCCAGGTTCTACTGTATATTGTTTTTATCGATGTATTTATTTTTTATATGGATATACTGTTTTTATCGATGTATTGTTTTTATGTGGACAAGCTGATTATAATTATTTATCTGAACTAAAAGCGTTATTATTGTATTTGATGGTTGATGGCAGGTTACGTAGGATGTGTGTTCTTTCCCCTGAAGGCAGTGGATCATCCTCTGGTTTGCCTACATGGGCGGTTGTGGTAATTGTGCTTCTTGCTGCCGTCCTGCTGGGGATCATCGTACTGTTCATACTCTTGAAGCTGCTGTTGGTGAAGGCAGCTGCAACAGCCGCAGGTAAGAACACAACGTACATTATATATTGTGACATTATCGTCACATCTGCAGGAAACCAACACCACAGATGTACGGCGGAACTTTGACGTTAGAGCATCAAGTTCCATAGTGTCATTCTTTGCCAGAAGCAATGTGTTTGAGCATCGAGCTTGCCAATAGATCGTGACTAAAAATTCTGACAACATTATCGAGGGCATGAGAGATGTTTGTAAATGTTGGGTGGAGATGTCATTGTATTGTGTTTGCTCATTCCTTCTATTCATTCATGTGTGACCATTTAACTAGGGGCATGTCTAGGGTTTCACTAAGGAGCCCAATCATAGTCACCCGTTGATTTCACATGGTAAAGTGCTGTGGTGCAGTAGTTTATGTAGGAACTTAATAAAATAAAGTTAACCCCCCCTAAATACACCACTACATTCAACAAGTGACAGTATCTCTACTAATACAACCAGTCAAAAGCCCCCCATTAAATACATCACTACATTCAGTGACTGACTATAGTATCTCTACTAAAATAACCAGTTGACCAGTTAAAACAATTTTTTTAAACATCTTAACACAGGTGATGCAGCACGCCATTGGTCTATCGTTTGATCTGTAGCAAATAATATTTTTTTATTTATCTGTGTACCTACTTTCTTATCCTTTTTAGACCTCGTGGCCCATAATGCATCACTGCTCCTTCTCAAGTTTGTTCTGTTTCTAGCAATATGTTTAGCTTCTGTCCATGTCTTCCACCACAGTTGTTCTCTTTTTTCTACTGTTCCTTGCCACTTTGTCTTTGGGCGACCTACTTTCCACTTCCCTTCTGGTGTCCATGTTAGGGTCATCAGGCAGCGACTGTCTTCTTTTGGTCTTCCACAATCCACAAGTCTAATCCAGTACCTTTCTTTTTCACTGACATCCATGCAGATCTTTTTCCTTCTTTTAACCAGAATATCTTTATTTGCTTCACTTACAACACAGGTATGTTATGATTGACTGATAAATATATGTCTGTTTTTCAGGACCATTCGGAAGTACGACCAATTTGATAGTGGTTGGACTGCTCGTGGTCATCTTGCTGCCTGGTGTTGGATTCATCCTGGTCATTTCCTACTATCTCATCAAGGTGACAGGTAAGGAGTAACCGGTCATTCTCAAGTCTTTCAAAGAAGCATTGCTTCTGAGGCCTGTCAGAATAAGATTTCTGTCCTGTTGTATGCTCTCAAATGTTATTGTACAGCATATGTAGAGTAGTTTTGTTCTTTTTTCTTGAGGACAATATTTTAGGATAGGTAGACACTTAGTATTTTCTGGATGATTGTTTTTATTGCCAAAATGTTATCCTCAATTTCTTCAGACTGATACAACAAATTATTTCTAGTATTTTTATAGTAGAGATGGGTTTAGCAGTCAAATTTCAGTTTTTCTTTCATTGATGACAGGAACAGGTACCAGTAGGTGACTCAGTGATAAAACATATCGTGAAATTGATCAATTGTGTCATCAGCATAAATACCTTTATAACCCCTGTATTTTTTATTTAAGTTACCGACTATTATATTCAACATTTTACTTCTTTTAGGGCCAAGTCATGGAGTTGAGAATGGAAAACAAGTAGAACGGTATGTATTTAATATTTATTTATGGGTGATTATTTGGACCCTTGAGATGTACCGATCTCATTTTGACAACATGATGCATGTGACCCAAACAACAAATTGTAAACAAACATTTGTAAGAGAACCAAAATGCTAGCAAAAATGTATTGTGTGTTTAATGAGTGAAAATGGGTCAGGTAAATATGTAAACATCACATGTTCATATCATATAAGTTTCAGTTTGCACTAAACATATCCATTTTTTCTGTCACACCATGCATTTTTACATAGTATTTAGAATTACAATTGACCCTCGCTGTATAAGGAACATATTGGAACTAGGTCAAACTGTTGCGTATGTCCAATTGTCCTTATGTCAATGGTGCATAACACTGTGTAAAGCAGAGTGGAGAAATCTAAGTTTTTTCTCTACTCTCTTACCAACCCCACAAGATGTTCACACTTTTGTTCTATCAAGAGTCCTTGTACTGAAAAGTTTCAGTATATTTTATTCTACTGAGATTTGATCATGTACGATCTGTTATTTGTAGGAAACAAAGCACTGCGACCGCGTCCAAAGTGCACCCAGAAACTGAGACCAACGAACCACAAGTGATATCCAGCAATGGCACTAAGGGAGGCACCATTACCCCACCCACAGGCGCGCCTCCACTGGCAGCTGTATCTGGCGCCCAACTCGCTCACTCTGCCACTGTTACCCAGACCCACGGGGGGTGAGTGAAATGTTGCCTGTTTCTACTTACCCTAGGGTTACAGTGTAGAGTAGCAAATGCCAAACTTGCCAGAGTTGTCACAAATGATAGATACATTACATCATTGTTGTTTGCCTAGCAACAAAAATAGCTGCCTTAAATATAAACCTGTTGAATATTTTATCGTATTTTTCATTGAAATTTTGGCCCAAATTTGTTGGCAACAAAGACAAAGTTCTATTTCTTAAATGACTTGTTTGTTCATTATGTTATTATTCAAAGGAAACTGTTGATAGTCACGGTAGATCCTCCTCTCTTCCCCCCCCCTCTCTCTCCCTCTCTCACTTCCTCCCTCCCTCTCTCTCTCATTCTCTCTCTCCTTCCCCCTCTCCCATTCTCTCTCTCCCCCCTCTCTCTCTCTCTCTGTATCTCGCTCTCTCCTTCTCTCTCTCTCTCTCTATCTTTTCTCCCTCCCCCTCTCTCTCCCCCTCACTATCTTTCTCCTTCTCTCTCTCTCTCATTCTCTCCCTCACTCCCCCCTCTCCCCCTCCCTCTCTACCTCCCTCCCTCCCTCTCTCTCTTCTCTCTCTCTCTCCCTCCCTCTCTATCTATCCATCTCTATCTTTTCTCTCCCCCCTCAGTCACCCCCCTCTCTCCCCTCCCTCTCTTCCTCCCTCTCTTCCTCCCTCCCTCCCCTCTCTCCCTCCCACTCTCTCTCCCTCTCTCTATCATCAATCTCCCCCCTCACTACCCCCTCTCTCTCCCCCTCTCCCTCTCTTTCTCCATCCCTCTCTCTCTCTTGAACACTGCCATCAGCAAGGTGCTCCCCTAGTTCTTCTCAAGCTTGTGTCACATGACCTTGATCACATGACACAAACTTTACAAGTCTGAATGAATCAGCAGAAATATTCGGAATGCATACACAAAGTTTATTGAGAATTAATTACCATGTCAAGTATTAATATTATTTATTTGTCCACAGGGCTCCAATGAAGCTTGAGCCTCTTGCGTCAACTGAAAACACCCCAGCAGACGGACAAGAAAAGAAGAAGAAAAAAAAGAAGAAGAAGCATAAGAAAAATAAACAAGAGAAGGATGTTGAAAATCAGGGTGAGGACATGACAGCTGAGACCAGACTAGTCTCTCATGATGCAGAGGAGACATAGAACTCTCATGAACAATTGGAATATCATATACAGTGGAATGACTATCATTTAAATGTATAGTTCACATGGGTGTGTAGATGTGGTGGGTTTCAGAACAAATTTCAATACATCAATGTTTTTTTACAAAACCTCATTCTGTGCTTCGTCCTCAGACCATAAATGAAAACATCTACATGACGTTTGAGTATCTTAATACACAAGCATAGAGATGAACAGCAAAGTTCAAAATATTTTTTGTGCATTTCAATTAAGAAATGTCACCCCATTAAAAGTCGCCCAAATTGGTGTTTACCACATTTTGCCCTGAAATCCATTGTATAATCTGTCGATTGATTTAATATCACTAATTATGAAACTACATCCCTAGTGTTACTAACTGTGTGGTGCTTTTCAAACTGTGATTTTACGTTATATGAAAACCTACATAAACAATAAGAACTGTTTATCTGTATCCAGTTTATTGCTACTTTGTTAAACTTCTTTAAAGTCAGGAATCAAATTGTTCAGTCCATTACTCATGTGAACCAAACATCATCAAGTGTCATAATCTCCATTTGGAAGATCTTTGTTGAGTGTACCCAGTGATTCGTATGCTGTCGAAATGAGAGGCAGTGATTACATTAAGGCAGCAAAATGGAGAAAACATTGAAAGAAGAATAACTGATGACATTGTTATAACAATGTCATATTGTATTTACAGAGTGGTATTAACAAAAGTGGAAACTGTTGAGAATGTACTTTGTACATCTAGCCGATTGTGGCCTATTTAAAAAAAATTCTTGCACGTTGTTATCATATCACTGGTAATATTTTGCACTATTTCTATGGAGCTTAAGATGCTTAATAAAATCATGTTTGCTACTGTATGAGATGACTTTTCCTAACTTGTAAATGCAGAAAATAATGTATATTTTTGTACTTCAGAAATTATACACATTTTTTATGCATTTTAAAATTTGTTCAGCAAAGTGATGATACCTTGTTAAAATACACCATTTTTATCTTGATTTCAAGATTAATTTTGCAAATTTAATTATGATATTCCAATGTTGAACATTTCATAAAGGTTGCATAAATCAAGTGATATTCAAACTTGCATTTTAAGTAATATGTGGCTAGTTTACTGTTTAGCTGTAATGGTATTTTAAATGCCATATGTAACATTTATAGCAAAATGTTGTAATGTATATTTTAAAATATACATGATAAAAGCAGCTTTTCAAATATATTTTCTGTGATATGCAATGTACTTAAATTATTGTTAAAGTTTGGTGTGCTTACAGTGTTCAGTTTCCCAAGCTGAGATTACCAATTGGAAAATGTGTATCCAAGAAGCCATGTATTTAACAAGATATATTATGTTATTCATATATTCACCATGTTTGCTTTTGAAATACTGTGTGCAGATGTATAGGACTTGCCACAGCAAACTGGATATTAAATCGCATAGGTCTAATGTCGACGGACACGAGCGAAAAATAGCGGTCGTGCTCCATAAATTTTGTGATTTTTGCAGAAATGCGTAACTTATCATCTCAACCTTCTATGTCCAGTTTATTTTCCTCGACAAACAATTCAAAAGTAATAAAATGCATGAATGTATGAACGCATAGATTAAAAAAGACAAAAATATGACTCAAAATAGCCTCGTTTTCAGACCGACAAATGAGTTATCATTTTGAAGCTCATGATCCGTGGAATCCAAAATGGTGCAAACCTAAATTTCACAATTTTGCGACTTAATGTCCACTTTGATGTGGTTGGTCATATTTTTATATCTATGATAGATGCAGATGAAAAATCTGAAGCTGCTCAGATTGGTATCTTAGTGATGTTTATAATGTATGCCTTTTTAAAGGAATATGTCTGAAGATGTGACACAAAACAAACTTGTATATACGTACATTTTCTATAAACAGAATTCCATAACTGTCATATTGTAATGTATGTGATGTTTAATATAAATAAGATACTACATATTGATGTAATCTTGACTATTTAAACAAATATCGTACACTGTAATATCAACTTAAATATAGCGTTGACATAATGTCATATTTTGCTGTTAGGATTTTAATTCTATTTTATTTTTACAACCTTATTACACATATTTACAGTAGATTTTATTTAGTTGAATTTGATATCAGTTTTCCTATGGCTATGAAGAGTATTGTTGTGGAGTTGACAGCAGCAATATGTGATGTAGGTAGCTTAGTATACTTTTGTTGTGTGTTAATGTGTATGTTCGTGTATCCGGCATCTAACGTACAAAATTATTGGTTGTTTCTGACTTCATAACGAAATGCATATGTACGTGTATTGGTATATATGTTACTAGCTCACTGCCCGGGAAAAAAGGCAGTCATGTACCAGACACCCCAAACCCATCCCAAATATTTTTAGCCAACCTGCATTAATAAATTGTAACTGGTCACTGGCCTAGTTGTTAGGACAGCCTTTTACTACAAATTGCACGCGCTCACCCGTAACCAGCAACAGACAGAGGGCGGATGCTGGGTTGAAAATTCAGCCCGATACATGCAAAACTATTGGAGATGTGGGTGCACAAACAAACAGAGAATGAACTGTTTTATAATATAGAAGATATGTCGTATTTTTAGTTATCCAATATAACTTTTGACACTCACTTTTTATAATATACTAACTTGACGGGTGATAATTTCAACGCTAAATGACACAACTCCATCTGCAGGAAATATATGAAATGCGAAAGAGGCGCTACTTGTAAGCGTGCAGACGTGACCAACGACAGGTAGACCTGGTGCATGTTAAGCACTGAGGATTTTCAAATGTCAATAACTTAGAAACTATTCAATATTTCTGCAAACATCCAGCAGCAGATTTGTAGATGGCATAATTATCTTTACGATGATATAGAAAAACATTCCTTGGCTGGAACTCCATGTACAGCATTTTGAAATATTGAGCCGCCCTAGTTCTGCATCCCCCCGGATGAATTTTGAAAATGTCTAAATCTATGAACAATCTCAATGAGCCCGCTAGATCACATGCAGAATTTCACCCTGATACATACAAAACTGACGGAGATGTGGGTGCACATACAAACAGAGCTGTTTTATAATACATATATATGGTCAAAAAGCCTACAGTCAATCATGCTGAAGATTGTTATTATACCCAAATATAATCTGATGGTTTCTTGAAAACAGCTCAAGGGAGGCATTTTAGTATTCACAAGATCAACAACAACGAAGTCGAAAAAGTAAATATTTAGATATTTTACATATGTCCACACTGAAAGGAAGTTATGGAAATAAATATATGCAAACAAACTATCTCTAAGACAACCACATGCAATGTCAGGATTTAAGGTGGTGCATGTTCTGTAGCAATATTAAAGTTGCATTCTGAGTTAATGTACAATTTTTAATTGTTTTTAACAATGTTTGTACAACTTGAACAATGTTTACTTATTTGATTGTACTTGCTACTGTATATGTTACTTTGGCATTCATTGTGTTATTCGATCAGTTAAGCTGTTGCAAAATTACTCTTCGCCAGGTCCAGCCAGCAGAATAATAAAAATATGGCAGACATGTTATCTTAAAATTGCATATTATGTGAAAAACTTTAGATGGCATTGAGGAGAATGACAGAGTATCGGGGTGTTGATTTTACTGGAAATTTGTATTTAATAGATGGATGATCTCAGAATGCAAATGCCAAGCTGCCAAATGTTTGTTTTTGTTTAAATATTGATGTTGCTTCATGAAACAACAATCATATTTTGTTTGAAATTCTGTGCTGCATGTAAACTAATTGCCTGTAGCAATTGTTCTCATTATAGAGCATGTTTTGTCATATTTGTATATTCAGTATACCTAATCGCATGTTTGTTTTTGTATTGCACTGCAATATAGATTTATGAAAAGTTATATTTTTATGTAACCTGTTAACATTTTGTGTATATTATACATATATATGTATATATATATATATGTATATTATATATATAAATATATGTATATAGATATAATGTTGCATAGTTATCATGGGTGATTGTACATATATTTGTTAATAAAAACATGGATACCATGCATCAAGAGGCTTTGCATTGCATGTCAAAATTTTAAGCTTCTAGACTAGTATGATTATCTACAATGGTTAGAAAACAGACAGAAAACTATTGGCATATTCCCAATCAACATTCACTGGGATTTCCCCAAATACAAGTAGAGAGTAGCGATTGGCTAACCTTGATTTACCTTTGAGTTCCAGCAAACAGGCGTATCAATCATATACCCACATACATGACATGCTGTATTGTTCGAAGTCACTTGGGCCTGTACTGTGTCAGCGGTTACACCCTTTTGTTGATAGGGTTGTGTCAGTGCTAAAGTTTAAATGGCAAAAATTATTGAATAGTTTGCTACAAGGCAACATGCTCCAGTTCCTCATATAACATGCGTGCCCCACCCCCTCATGTACAGTTATGAAATCACCCTAAAGAATGTGACCTAGAGACACATTAAATCTTGCAATACGTAATGATATTATATTCTGCTTTCAACAACATTTATGCTGTTACTGTAAGTAGTTTTTAAAATAGTTAATTTAGTTGTTTATTTGGAGAAGGAAAACTGTTTTAACAGAAGGCATAGAATCCATAGCTATGCACAATGTTTGGACTAAGGCCTATAGTTTGTGATATTTTATGAACTGTGTACATTACAAATATTCTACGCTACATCTGAACAAATATAGGATATTCTACCACTTGCATGCACGCACACCACACACGCATGCACACACAGACACCATATGTACATGACGCATACGTGATACACGACCGGGCTATACAGTAGCTGCTACATGGAAAAATTTAGAATATCCAATAAAAAAAACTGCATTCTATTTACAGTTCTATTTTAATTATACATGACGATGCACCTACGCCAACGACCACCAACAAGCACCGTTTTACCATCGATCGATGACCTCGTGAAAATGCAGGTCTTCCCATTTCCTTTTTTCTTTAAAATATTTTAATTTGGCTCGACCGCTTCTCGACGAACAGTGTCAAAATATGAACTAACTAGGTCGAGGAAGTTTAGGACGATCCCTGATTGATTTAATACGGGGATCTCCCGTACGAAGCGAACCCAGCTGTGATTGGCGTAACGCGTTTGCCTACTGGCATTTGTCTCAGTGTCTTGGCACGCAACGCAGTCGTTTGACGTCAGTCATGCATGTCGATAACTACCGGGTCTGATAACCTAATAATAGAGGACTGCAATAGTTTGGTGGGAATGTAATTTACAGTGGCGGCCCCTTCTGGCATTTTTGCCCCTCGATAGTCTGGGGGGGAATTAGGGGAAGTCCCGGATGCCGGAACGAACCTGTGATTGGTTGAATGTCGCATGATTCATACGCTGTGCTTGTTTACGGCATCCGCGATGACGCATAATACTCCCGCTGGCATAGAAATAGAGTTTGCTTTGTTGCCGCTGAAAAGGACTTGACCCTATTCAGATCTTTTCAGCGACAGCGTTTCAGACTGAGATAAGCATCGTACACAATCAATAGAACGCTTATGAGTCACACACAACCGGTTTTAGTTGGCGCTAGTAGCGTTATGCGTACACGCGGTAGATAGACAAAACGGTGGCGACACACGACGGTGCCGGGATAAAATACATTACACTTATTTCCACAATATTCTACAAGCTGTTCGTTATTTCTTCGACCAAATTAATCGCGTAGAATTATTAGCAAGGTCTGGTAAATGTTCTCTATATAGAGCAACGTAATCATTTAATTTGCATAGGCCTATTACGTACCACCAACTTAATTATAATATATTATTACAACACGAAGCTGTAGTTATAGGGCCTGTAGGCCAATTTATATTATAGGCAACTATACCGTTTCATGCCTACCACCTGCCACATGCCACTCGATCACTCACTTTCGATCACCAACCCACTCGCTTATAACCTACAATCGAAGCACCCAGTCAAACCCTTACTAATATGGATCATATGAACGATGTATTCCGATATTATTTTAATATGAAAAAAAAAAATCTATTGACTTATTGATAAAGAAGACACGCAAGATGCGACATGTAGTATTTGTATATGATTTACGAACTTACGTACACTTACGTAGTTATTTTAACACAATCATATTTCATACTGCATGGATGTTGAATATATATAAACAGTGTATGTATATATATATATATATATATATATATATATATATTCAACAACATATATATATATATGTTGTTGGAATTAATATATATATATATATATTAATTTCAACAACATACAACATTATCGAAGTGCATGACCTGGTCACAGCGTGGTATTTTTTATTCAGCGGTTAGGTATTCTCTGCTAAAAGCAACCTTTTGTCATCACGCGGGAGAATTCCTATGTAACACGTTGATGACTCATGATGCTATCTTGCGTGTATAGTTCCATACAACACACGACCAGGAAGATATATATAATTATATATGTCAAAAGAAAATCCGATGTCAATTCCCAGACTACTATTTGATTTACGTCTTAGTTGACAATGGCACGGGAATGTCCCGCAAACAGGAACTTAGTTTTGATTGGGCCATTCTGCACAACAATCTGATACCAGGTTATCGTGGGTCGACTCGCGTAGACATGAACACATTTTCGTTGACAATCCTCGATGATAATCGCATTTTACACAACAATATGCCTGTGGCGGCCGTACATGTGGGTCATGGCTTGGCCTGCTACTGAGCACTGACGTCTATTAAAGAGATCTAGGCCAATGCTACTGAGTCGGTCGTAAGCAGCGTCGTATAACGGGAACGTGAACAACAGTGGCGCCACCTGTTGACAAAATAAACTAAAGTGTTTAGTATTATGGTTTATTTGTGTTTGTGATGAACGTTAGCTACGAATGTATAGTGTGATGGTGTGGATGCATTTCATCGGTTCATAATCTCACGATATATAATTCATTATGATAGTCCAAATGAAATATGTAGGTCTAAGTGTTCAGGATGTTATACTTTACGCTTAGCTTTGAATTAAACTAGCATTATACCATACACTATAAAGTAATAGATCCACATTATTTTTATAATACACATTGACAACATTTATTGTAATTCTTTATATTGTCTTTAAAATAGCATTTTCTGTGTGGCGGCTAAACGAATCAATTCATTATGGACATATTTTGTTATACATCACAACAAAAACAACACAAACGCAGTCATTTCATAGGTACTTTTAAGGGGCAATCCCAGAAACACACAGCAATGTTTAAGAACAAGTTTCAATGGTGCAGATACAGATCTAACCCCGTAACCCTACGCGCCAGTCGACTGCAAAATCACGATAACAAATCAAGAACACCAAATTACACGTCACTCTTAGAGGTCTTTGTCACCCTCTGATAAGGGTGACTCATGCATGCGATACGCCATGTTTTAACTAGCCCTCTATTTAACTGTTCCAATGTCACACAAAAATAGCGACACATTTTACACGGTAAACTAAAAAAGAGTGACGCCATCTACAGGCGGACCTGCACAATTATTCGTTATGATTATAAAAGACAGCAATATATATTTTGTTATCATTTCATTTTGTTATCATTGCACATTCTTATGTAGACTGTATAGTCTAATATACTGTTCGCCAACATTTACTCTACAAGAACTGCTACAAAATACACGTAACGACGTATACAGCAGGTTGCCTCTGTAACTTGCCTAGCTGAGGTTACGTAACTATTATGTCTGGGATATAATTTGCTTAGTAAGAACATCGTGGACAGTGACAAGGATAACATTAACTGCACTTTTGGCGAGACAATGGAAGGAACAATCAATATGCCACATGGTGCATGCTTCCACAGTTCTATACAATCATAAGCAGGCATAACACCCATAATGATGTGCATCATGTATGTGCATCATGTATGTGCATCATGTATGTGCATCATGTATGTGCATCGTGTATGTGCATCGTGTATGTGCATCGTGTATGTGCATCGTGTATGTGCATCGTGTATGTGCATCATGTATGTGCATCGTGTATGTGCATCATGTATGTGCATCATGTATGTGCATCATGTATGTGCATCATGTATGTGCGTAATTATGCGTACCGGTATTACAGCTAAGTTAATTTTAGGTCTTCATATATATATTACAGTTTTAGGCATCAGAATCGGGGACCACTAACGATGCAAGCCTTACCCAGGATTATTGAAATAGACTTGCGATGTATATTAAAATGTCGAATTTTGATATATAGCTGCAATTACGCCAACGCAGAAACATGAATAAAAACCAACTCACTCAATTTCACCCTCCCCGTTCTCCTCTCTCCCTTTGTTTCTCCCTCCCTCCCTCAGTCTCTCCCTCCCTGTCACGCACTCTCTCTCTCTCTCTTCCCGTCCAGACCACTATATCTCTCTCCCCTTCCATATCGCTCCCCTTTCCTGTCTCTCTTCTTCCTCTCTCCCCATCTCACCATCTCCCCTCCCTTCCTCCCTTACACTCTCCCTCTCTCCATCCTACTCCCTCTCCACTCTCTCTATCTTGTGGAGTGCAGTGGTGCAGTGACTAGAACGTCGGATACACAATCGAGAGAACCTGGGTTCGAATCCTGTGCTGCCGTAACGAACCTTGGACAAGTTCGTTTACTCTACATTGCTTCAGTTCACTCAGCTGTATGAATGAGTACCTGGTTATAGACAGTGGTGGATATTTGTATATGAATAGTCTTCGCGCAGTAATTGCAACATGACTGAATGATTCCGAGAGAAGTCGATATGATGTTCAATTGAACAGGTCTGCCAGGGAGTAAAGCGTATACCACTTTGAGCAGCCCTTATGACTGGATACTGCGCTATATAAGAACCCACCTTTACCTTTTTTCACACACTCTCTCCATGCATCCCTCCCTCTCTCCCTACATTCATCTATCCCTCCCTCCGTCTCTCCCTCCTTCCTTCTCTCTTTCTCTTTCCCCCATCCCTCCCTCCGTCTCTCGCTCTCTCTCCCCCCCTCTCTCTCTCTCTCTCTCTCTCTCTCTATCTCTCTCTCACACACACACACACACACGCACGCGCACGCGCACACACACACACACACACACACGCTTTCTCTCTCTCGCTCTCTCCCCCTCTCTCTCTCTCTCACACACACACACACACACACACACACACACACACACACACACACACACACACACGTGTGCGTTCGTGCTTTCTCTTCTTGCCTCTGTCTCTCTCTCTCTCTCTCTCTCTCTCTCTCTCTCTCTCTCTATCTCTCACACACACACACACACACACACACACACACACACACACACACACACACACACACACACACACACACACACACATACACACACACAAGCACGCGCGCGCACGCGCTTTCTCCTACCTCCACCCCTCCTTCTTCCCCAGTTACTCACTCACTCACTCACTCACTCACTCACTCGCTCACTTACTCACTCACTCACTTACTCATTCACTCACTCACGGACACTTGCACCCGTTCTCGCGCACTTGCTCTGTTAATATCTCCGAACTATAACTTTGTTTTGAAACATAACAAGATCGAACGGCTCAACAGCTTTTCAATACGTGTAATACCTGCGTTCTAAAGTGATCTATGCTACATTCTTGCAATATTTTAATAAGATCGAACAAGACTGTCCGCAAAAGCAATAATCAAGTTGTGTCCTGATGGAATGTGGACAATGATCCAAACTAGTAACTTGATCATCACGGATCGGTGTAGGCTACATACAGCACATGTTATAAGTGTTGGTTGTGATTTTAATTATTGTCGGTAAAGTATTTTCCCAGGCATAATCATGTTACAAACTATGTAGTCATTTGAGAACATGAGAAGACTGCCCACGTGTGACTCACATACGGTTAATATGTCTCTCGACCAAGACGATATCATCAGAAACACATCAATATGTATTGATCAACGCCTTTAGGACCTATAACGGCTCTACTTAGATAACATATGGCACCCCAAACAGGAATAACCTGCTGAATGGTGCAACCCTGTGCGCCAATCTGATATCACGGCCGACAACGTTAGAAAATCAAACAGATTATATCTTAGTTCACTGATTGAACAACATACTACCTTGAACTGATTTGCTACCATGTTGCTTGCTGAGAGCTTGGTCCATGTATGTAAACATCTTATGTCAACTATCTTGTCAAAAGAACCTTCAACATAGCCTTAACCCTAACCTTCACCCTAACCCTAAACACAACCATAAACCTTAAACATAACACTTTTTGCACATCTGACCAACTATAAAATTTAAACGGACATTTGTACAAGGGGGGAAGACTACGTGACACGTAAAGCTCTAGCTCCGTTGCTTTTGGCAACGGTAAAGTGAGTAAACGTGGCGCCATCTCGTGACACCAAAAAGCTACATAAAAAATCCTAGGGCAGTGTAGTATACGGAGAAGGACGGACACGTACGTTACGTCATTGCCGGTATTTGCAATACTTTGATAAGGCGGGATGCGATTGTCTACGAAAGCATTAAGATATTGGTGAAATGGGGAGAAGGGAGCTGTGGGAAGTTTACTGAGAAGAAAGATTCCTATAAAGGTAAAACACATCTGATTTGTAGAGGGGAGACCGGACACAATGCACCTATTTCCTTCAACTCGCGGCCCAGTCGCAAAATACATCAATTTCATAAAATGGAATATTGTATATTAAACTTCTCGATAATCACTATATATGGTTGACATATTATTTCCAAGACAGATCACGAAGAGTGAAATATAAATTGCTTTTGCTTGAAAAAAATGAGCATGGCGTCGTAGTAATTATTTAGGTTACATAATGTGTATTGTTTGCTAAAAGGAAGACTACGTAGACTGGTGTTCCTACACAGTGACTCATGTGACTCACATGCACATCCGCACACGATCAGGAAGTTACAATCGCCAAATATACCCACACACCACAATACATATGACTAATATCCAGAGCTAGCGCCTACTTAGACAACAATGACAAAGGGGACGTCCTTTTAATAAAACTGTACAACATTTTGATTAAAAAGAACATCAACAATAGTGGCGCCATCTTTCGGCAAACTACCAGAGTGATACATTTTACTGGTCAATTGACCAATAGTGGCGCATCTCCTGGCATATATACTCCGTTCAACTAATGTCTTCCAAAGCATTTGTGTCCTCCCCACTTGTGTCCTCCCCTATTTGTGTCTTCCTCTACTTGTGTCTTCCCCCACTTACGTCCTCCCCCACTAGTGTCCTTCCCCACTTGTGTCCTCCACCACTTGTGTCTTTTCCTACTTGTATCCTCCCCACTTGTGTCATTCCCCCACTTGTGACCTCCCACTTGCGTCCTCCCCCACTTGTGTCATTCCTCCACTTGTGTCCTTTCCCACTTGTGTCACCCCCCCCCCCCACATATGTCCTCCCCCACTTGTGCCCTCCACACTTATGTCCTCCTCCATTTGTGTCTTCCCCACATGTGTGTCATTCCCCCACTTGTGTCCTCCCTCCCCCACTTGTGTCTTCCCCACTTATGTCCTCCCCCACTTGTGTCCTCCCCCACTTGTGTCTTCTCCTACTTGTGTCCTCCCCACTTGTGTCATCCCCCACTTGTGTCATTCCCCCACTTGTGCCCTCCACTCTTATGTCCTCCCCCACTTGTGTCTTCCCCACTTCTGTCATTCCCCCACTGGTGTCCTCCCCCACTTGTGTCATTCCCCCACTTGTGTACTTCCCCACTTGTATCACCCCCACTTGTGTCCTCCCCACTTGTCTCTTCTCCTAATCGTGTCCTCCCCACTTGTGTCTTCCCCCATTTGTGTCATTCCCCCACTTGTGCCCTCCCCACTTATGTTCTCCCCCACTTGTGTCTTCCCCACTTGTGTCCTCCCCCACTTGTGTCTTTCCTTACTTATGTCCTCCCCACTTGTGTCATTCCCCCACATGTGTCCTCACCCACTTTTGTCATTTCTCCACTTGTGCACTCCCCACTTTTGTCCTCCCCCACTTGTGTCTTCCCCCGCTTACGTCCTCCCCCACTTGTGTCCTCCCCCACTTGTCCTTTTCCCTACTTATGTCCTCCCCACTTGTGTCCTCCCCCACTTATGTCTTACTCAACTTGTGGCTTCCCCCACTTGTGTCCTCCCCCACTTCTGTTCTCTCCCACTTGTGTCCTCCCTACTTTAAGATTGTCTACGAAAGCATTAATATCTTGGTGAAATGTGGAGAAGGGAGCTGTGGGAAGTTTACTGAGAAGTAAGATTCCTGTAAAGGTAAAATACATCTAATTTGTATAGGAGAGACCGGACACAATGCACCTATTTCCCTCAATTTGGCCCAGTCACAAAATACATCAATTTCATAAAATGGAATATTGTATATTAAACTTCTCGATAATCACTATATATGGTTGACATATTATTTCCAAGACAGATCACGAAGAGTGAAAGATAAATTGCTTTTGCTTGAAAAAATGAGCATGGCGTCGTAGTAATTATTTAGGTTACATAATGTGTATTGTTTGCAAAAAAGAAGTCTACGTAGACTGGTGTTCCTACACAGTGACTCATGCGACTCACATGCACATCAGCACACGATCAGGAAGTTACAATCGCCAAATATACCCACACACCACAATACATATGACTAATATCCAGAGCTAGCGCCTACTTAGACAACAATGATAAAGGGAACGTCCCTTTAATAAACAGGTACAACATTCTGATTAACAGGAAAAAAAATTATAGTGGCGCCATCTTTCGGCAAACCACCAGATTGATACATTTTACTGGTCAATTGACCAATAGTGGCGCCATCTCCCGGCATATGCGCTCCGCCAAAGTAATGTCTTCCAACGCACTTATGTCCTCCCCAACTTGTGTCCTCTCCCACTTGTGTCCTCCTCCACTTGTGTTCCCCCACGTGTGTCCCCCCAATTGTATCCTCTTATGTCCTCCCCCACTTGTGTCCCCCCTAATTGTATCCTTACCACGTGTGTCCTCTCCCACTTGTGTCGTCCCCCACACGTGTCCTCACCTACTTGTGTTTTACCCCACTTGTGTCCTCCCCCACTTATGTCTTCCCCCATTTGTGTTTTCCCCTGCTTGTTTCTTCCACACTTGTGTGCTCCTCCACTTGTGTCCTCCCCCACTTGTGTCCTCCCCCACTTGTGTCTTCCCCCACTTGTGTCCTCCCCCACTTGTGTCTTCCCCCACTTGTGTCCTCCCCCACTTGTGACCTCCCCCACTTGTGTCTTCCCCCACTTGTGTCCTCCCCCATTTATGTTTTCCCTTATTTGTGTCCTCCCCATTTGTGTTCTTCCCCCACTTGTGTCGTCCCCCACACGTGTCCTCCCCTACTCGTGTCCTCCACCTCTTGTGTCAACCCTTACTTGTGCTTTTCCCTACCTGTGTCCTCCCCACTTGTGTCCTTCCCCTATTTGTGTCCTCACCCACTTGTGTCCTCCCCACTTGTCTCCTCCCCCACTTGTGTTCTCCTCATTTGTGTCTCCCCCCACTTTTGTCTTCCCCATTTGTGTCCCCCCACTTGTGACCACTCGTCTTGTGTCCTTCCCCAACTCGTGTCCTCCCCCACTTTTGTCTTCCCCACTTGTGTCCTCCACCAGGGCCGTAGGTAGCCTAAAACAACTAGGAGGCAGTAAAAATGATGACACCTTACTAAATATGTTGTGTAGGTTAACATGTGGTGGCATAGGTGGGTCCATGGGGGACCTGGGTGGCATATGCCCCCCTAAACTTTGAAAGTTTGCGTGCCTGTAACCCTTTTTGAATGGGTCCTCGTAACCGTGCCCCCGAGAACCTCGGAAATGTGTCCCCTTTCAGGTTATAATAAGGTGAATTTATGCTGACGCGGCGGCGAAAAAAATTCAACAGCACCCCCCTCGTCTTCCGATGTCACCAGTCGAGCTGAGATAGCAGAGAAGCTGAAGTTACGGCGGAGCGACAGCGAAATATTTTCTACACCATTTGGTTCGGCCGCCGGTGAAGGGTTTTGTGTCCCCCCAGACGTCCCTCTCTAGATCCACCTCCGGTTGGTGTATGCGCTAGACCTACATCATCGTAAATGACAAGGTGCACCAAGTTACCAACGGAACTATAAAAATAAAATAATATTTAATTATCACAATGATGGCAATCAATCTCTCATTCACAGCTACCCAACCGTCTTAAAAAGCATCTAGCCCTAGAACCGTATCGTCGTAAGTCTTGCCGAAGTTCAGCAAGTTACTTATTACAATATTATGACCGTCCTCCCTACCACAACGACACGCACGTCTACCAAAGAAGGTGCTGACAAATTGGACCCGTTCTCGCAGAGAGCAAAGGAAACGTTATAATTATACCCTATGCTAGTGGCAACCCTCTAGACTCGAGCAACCCTCAAGAATTTCAATATGGACCATGACTGTTGGAAGAGAACGGCTTGTGAGCAACAAAGTTGTCGCAGCGAAACAAAAACGGGTGCTGTGTCTTAAGCACAAAGAAGGCGAAGCGAGAGAAAGTCTCGCCAAAATGACACTGACAGTAGGCGATGATAAAATGTGGTCGTCTTGGCTTCGCAAAGGAAAACAACAACAACAACGTTACAACAACAACAACGACATGAACTAAGTTAGGAATGCAGGAAGGAGAACATGATCATCCAGACGAACTTTGACGACAGATTGACACATACGATGGTGTGCCCTAAAATCTGAGCCAAACATCTCCATCGGCCTTGCTATAAATCCAGTTTTATGATATAACCAGTTCTTGTTCAAAAACACAAGCCTTTTAATGGCGACATAAAGGTTTCGGACTATCATTAAGCCCACAATCCTTCGCGAAGGGAATTCCATGACGTAATAATGGGTTCGTCATTGCGCGTGACAACGCCGTCTTTTGTGAGTGTCTTTCAACAACAGACACGTCCATTTTTCCCAACAGAAAGATGGTTTCAATCCTAACTTTCGGAAGACTGCTTCGGAAGATTTCAACAAGAGCGACATTTTTGCAAAATGCGGCGCTATGGAATCGCGTTGCCATACGAAGCGTACCCAACATAATGACAAGGTATGCAAAAGCAAACCCTTTATAAAATAATAAATAATTCAAGGATAGCTTAAGCACACTGCCCGTCACTGGTGGTGTTTCCCAATTTCGCCGTGCGTAATAGAAAGTCATTTTAACCAACAAATTGGACAAGCTCTTAAATGAGATATCTATAATAATATATTATAAATCTTTAACACACATTTAATCAAATGTATACAAACGAATTGTTAGAAAACTTGTTTAGAGTGAAATACTTGCATATATGTTTAAAACGACGAAATTCCCTAGCACGAAATCGCCGAATACACGCTTTCGCCATTGGGCATGCCATTGGCATTGGCCACTGCCATTGACATTGGCATTGCCATTGCTATTGGCATTGCCATTGGCATTGATTGACATTAGTAGTGTTATTTGATTATTCACATGTCACAGAAAATTCCCCATTATATAATGGCATTAATTTAAACCCATTATGTTCGGCGAGACTCTAACAATAATATCCGATAAGCACGAGTCATGACAAGTTTTTAGTTTTCAGCGAACTTGACCAACATAGCTAGGGCCTATAAATATTATAATATAGTGAGGCTATAATGTATATGCATGGCCATGGTGATCGTGGTGATAATGGCTAAGCCAAAGCGTAAACTTAAATGGGCATTATAGTCTCACTATATTATACTATGTATAATTATAGTCTAGCTACGTCGGTCAAATTCGCTGAAATATGTGTGTGTGTATGCGTGCGTGCGTGCGTGCGTGCGTGTGTGTGTATGACTAGACTAGACTAGAGTCTAGACCAGTGGTTTTCCAACTTTGTAAGTTTGTTTAAAAAGTGGATGATCAAGCTTTTAATTGCAGTTGTCCCTGTGTAAATTAAATATATCCACCAGCTAGCTGCTGTTTTTCAGCCTATTGTTTTGCTTATTTGCCTATTAGCGCCATTGAAACACGGCGGGCTGCGTTCACCATCAAACATTGGATGACAATTTGCCCACTACTTTCCCATAGCGTTTTTCACAGCAAAGCAAACACTTGTATGTGCAGCAAACAGGTGTGTAAGGTAGTGAGCAGTGGCACGGGGAGAAATGTTTCGCCGCAACGCCGCTGTAACTTCAGCTTCTCCGCTGTCTCGGATATGTCTGCCCTCCAACTACACATACCGTTCACAGTCGACAAAAATGCACATTAATCGTCTCATAAAATTTACATTTCCACCCGCCATTGACGCTTGCCTCAAAAACAAACATTCACGCTCACATTTAATGGGGGGGGGAGAACTATATGTCTGCAGATAATGCTTTCACGAATTACCACGCTCAATTAATTGAATAAATTCGTCCTCGAACAATTCCGGATCAATAAGGCCTACTGGTTGACGGCCTTCTTGTTGAGATTGCAGATGTTATAATTGTTTACGTGGAGCTGACTCGTGGTCGTTCGGAATTTTGACTTGTTAAGGATGCGAAGAAGCCCTGGAAATCTGTATTGTGGAATAGATCATGGTTTGCTAGCACAGTAACAGTTCCAGAATTAGTTCGTGTAGATCGATATATATATATATACTTCCTTTACGGCTAAAGCTATCTCTTTCACTTTGCAGGACCTCGATAACGTAGGGGAAAATGGGCTCCGTACCCGCCCTCGACAACCTAGGACGGTTGTCATCTCGATATTCCATTCGATATCGGGGTGAAGTTCACAAAGTGCTGCGTCTGTGGCGGTCTTGACCATAGCAGACACGACAGTAGTCTGTTTGCAAGCGCTCTGTCTTCGACTTCCTATCCTTATCCCGATCGCGCCACGTTCTAAGTTCGATTGTCCAACACTCGAACTGAGCGCGTGACACTCTCTAATTATGGCCCACAATCGTTATGTCTTGTATGTCATATTTTCGGTCGATACCAAGAAACACATGCTTGTGCAGCTCCTGTTTCCTCAGGGCAACATGCTGCATATAAAGCTGCTCAGCTTGATGGGTATCAGGGTTTATCTTATCTCTTCTTCTGGTAGCGCGCTCTCGAGAGCTGAGGACCCTCGCAGTCCATCCGCTCTGCCTCACGAACAAAACAATATCGTAAAACGTGACGAGCCCTTCCTAGTCATTACAGCGCTCCTCCTGTTGCGAGAGGCGAGTACTGACCATCAGTGTTCTACACCTTTGCTGGAAAATTGGTGGTCAGTGGGACCATCAACTTATAAAAGTTGCTCCCACACAAAAATTGGTGGTCCAAATATTAACATAATTACAAGAGAAATGTATATTTTTTCAAAGTTACCGGCCCGACGAAATATTTTACGGTCTCGGGCCTCCGGGTCGGCAGTAATTTCGAACACTGTTGACCATGTCACGTACGATCGTGATCGGCAGACCTGGTGCCTGTATAACACGGTGGGTGTATTTTTTTGAGCATACAGTATAAGTCTCCCTGATCTCATTGTGGAGCGCAGCAGCAGCGGTAAGAGCTTCGGACTCTCGACTGAGAGAACCCGGGTTCGAATCCTGTGCAGCGGTTCGCGCATTAATTGCAGCGTGACTGAATGCTTCCCTGAGAAGTCGAGATGGTGTTCGATTGAACAGGTCTGTCAGGGAGTACCTTTACCATTGATCTCGAAGGAAGTAGTAAATTAAACGTCAAAATCGTTGAGCACGCTTTTCATCTTTCTGGTAAAGTAGCGTAGCATGTGCTGGTTGTTTTCGAGTATAGTTGCCACAGCTTTCGAGTTTCCAACGGGGTGCTCCAGCTCATCAATGGACTTCTCTCTTGTTAAATCTTGGAGATCCACGTCATTGTCGTTATGCGTAATTGCGTAATTATATGTATTTATATACTATTGTTATGAACTTCAGTGATCGTAATAGCTGTAAAGAAAACACAGAAACATGACATGGTATTAAAATCACACCACTTCGTCAATCATGTGCCACGGACGACAAAGCTGAGCTGATCGGAGAATGGACGTTAGATTCTTAGAGACTAGGTTCAATAATTGACATAAATTTAGTTTTGTTGGCGCACCATTTCCAAACAAACTAGAAACACATGTCGACTTCGATGTATAGGTACATTAAAATGTGGGAACCAGGATTCATAATTATGTAAACGAAAAAATAAGTATTGGTACATCTTAAAATAAAAAACAAAAAACATTGTATATGTACACCGGTAGTTAACTCCCAAGAAAGTTGTTTTTGTGGTCTGTATATTTCAGCCTCGTCCCTTCTGAAGGAATGCGGGTGAAATATGCAGACCACAAGACAAGTTTATTGAGAGATAACTAGGTACAATATCAACAACTGAGAAACCAGATCTATCTATTCTAGGAACAAAAACATATTTGTGTTTTCCCCTGCTTGTTTCTTCCACACTTGTGTGCTCCTCCACTTGTGTCTTCCCCCACTTGTGACCTCCCCCACTTGTGTCCTCCCCCATTTATTTTTTCCCTTATTTGTGTCCTCCCCATTTGTGTTCTTCCCCCCACTTGTGTTCTTCCCCCCACACGTGTCCTCCCCTACTCGTGTCCTCCTCCACTTGTGTCCTCCACCTCTTGTGTCAACCCTTACTTCTGCTTTCCCCTACCTGTGTCCTCCCCACTTGTGTCCTTCCCCTACTTGTGTCCTCGCCCACTTGTGTCCTCCCCACTTGTCTCCTCCCCCACTTGTGTTCTCCTCATTTGTGTCTCCCCCCACTTTTGTCTTCCCCAATTGTGTCCTCCACCAGGGCCGTAGGTAGCCTAAAACAACCAAAATAATGTCCTCCAACGCACTTATGTCCTCCCCCACTTGTGTCCTCTCCCACTTGTGTCCTCCTCCAATTGTGTCTTCCCTTACTTGTGTCCTCCCCACTTGTGTCCCCCCAATTGTATCCTCTTGTGTCTTCCTCCACTTGTGTCCTCCCCCACTTGTGTCTTCCCACTTATGTCCTCTCCCACTTGTGTCCCCCTAATTGTAACCTCCCCATGTGTGTCCTCCCCCACTTGTGTCCTCCCCCACTTATGTCTTCCCCCACTTGTGTCCTCCCCCACGTGTATCCTCCCCCACTTATGTCTTCCCCCACTTGTGTCCTCCCCATTTGTGTTTTCCCCTGCTTGTTTCTTCCACACTTGTATGCCCCTCCACTTGTGTCCTCCCCCACTTGTGTCTTTCCCCACTTGTGTCCTCCCCCACTTATGTCTTCCCTTATTTGTGTCCTCCCCATATGTGTTCTTCCCCCTCTTGTGTCGTCCCCCACACGTGTCCTCCCCTACTTGTGTCCTCCTCCACTTGTGTCCTCCACCACTTGTGTCTTCCCTTACTTGTGTCTTCCCCTACCTGTGTCCTCCCCACTTTTGTCCTTCCCCTACTTGTCCTCACCCACTTGTGTCCTCCCCACTTGTCTCCTCCCCCACTTGTTTTCCCCCACTTGTGTCCTTCCCCATTTGTGTCCCCCCACTTGTGACCACTCGTCTTGTGTCCTTCCCCAACTCGTGTCCTCCCCCACTTTTGTCTTCCCCACTTGTGTCCTCCACCAGGGCAAACAACTAGGAGGCAGTAAAAATGATGACACCTTACTAAATATGTTGTGTAGGTTAACATGTGGTGGCATAGGCGGGTCCATGGGGGACCTGGGTGGCATATGCCCCCCTAAACCTTTGAAAGTATGCGTGCCTGTAACCCTTTTTGAATGGGTCCTCGTGACCGTGCCCCCGAGAACCTCGGAAATGTGTCCCCTTTCAGGTTATAATAAGGTGAATTTAAGCTGACGCGGCGGCGAAAAAAATTCAACAGCACCTCCCTCGTCTTCCGATGTCACCAGTCGAGCTGAGATAGCAGAGAAGCTGAAGTTACGGCGGAGCGACAGCGAAATATTTTCTACACCATTTGGTTCGGCCGCCGGTGAAGGGTTTTGTGTCCCCCCAGACGTCCCTCTCTAGATCCACCTCCGGTTGGTGTATGCGCTAGACCTACATCATCGTAAATGACAAGGTGCACCAAGTTACCAACGGAACTATAAAAATAAAATAATATTTAATTATCACAATGATGGCAATCAATCTCTCATTCACAGCTACCCAACCGTCTTAAAAAGCATCTAGCCCTAGAACCGTATCGTCGTAAGTCTTGCCGAAGTTCAGCAAGTTACTTATTACAATATTATGACCGTCCTCCCTACCACAACGACACGCACGTCTACCAAAGAAGGTGCTGACAAATTGGACCCGTTCTCGCAGAGAGCAAAGGAAACGTTATAATTATACCCTATGCTAGTGGCAACCCTCTAGACTCGAGCAACCCTCAAGAATTTCAATATGGACCATGACTGTTGGAAGAGAACGGCTTGTGAGCAACAAAGTTGTCGCAGCGAAACAAAAACGGGTGCTGTGTCTTAAGCACAAAGAAGGCGAAGCGAGAGAAAGTCTCGCCAAAATGACACTGACAGTAGGCGATGATAAAATGTGGTCGTCTTGGCTTCGCAAAGGAAAACAACAACAACAACGTTACAACAACAACAACGACATGAACTAAGTTAGGAATGCAGGAAGGAGAACATGATCATCCAGACGAACTTTGACGACAGATTGACACATACGATGGTGTGCCCTAAAATCTGAGCCAAACATCTCCATCGGCCTTGCTATAAATCCAGTTTTATGATATAACCAGTTCTTGTTCTAAAACACAAGCCTTTTAATGGCGACAGAAAGGTTTCGGACTATCATTAAGCCCACAATCCTTCGCGAAGGGAATTCCATGACGTAATAATGGGTTCGTCATTGCGCGTGACAACGCCGTCTTTTGTGAGTGTCTTTCATCAACAGACACGTCCATTTTTCCCAACAGAAAGATGGTTTCAATCCTAACTTTCGGAAGACTGCTTCGGAAGATTTCAACAAGAGCGACATTTTTGCAAAATGCGGCGCTATGGAATCGCGTTGCCGTACGAAGCGTACCCAACATAATGACAAGGTATGCAAAAGCAAAACCTTTATAAAATAATAAATAATTCAAGGATAGCTTAAGCACACTGCCCGTCACTGGTGGTGTTTCCCAATTTCGCCGTGCGTAATAGAAAGTCATTTTAACCAACAAATTGGACAAGCTCTTAAATGAGATATCTATAATAATATATTATAAATCTTTAACACACATTTAATCAAATGTATACAAACGAATTGTTAGAAAACTTGTTTAGAGTGAAATACTTGCATATATGTTTAAAACGACGAAATTCCCTAGCACGCTTTCGCCATTGGGCATGCCATTGGCATTGGCCACTGCCATTGACATTGGCATTGCCATTGCTATTGGCATTGCCATTGGCATTGATTGACATTAGTAGTGTTATTTGATTATTCACATGTCACAGAAAATTCCCCATTATATAATGGCATTAATTTAAACCCATTATGTTCGGCGAGACGCTAACAATAATATCCGATAAGCACGAGTCATGACAAGTTTTTAGTTTTCAGCGAACTTGACCAACGTAGCTAGGGCCTATAAATATTATAATATAGTGAGGCTATAATGTATATGCATGGCCATGGTGATCGTGGTGTTAATGGCTAAGCCAAAGCGTAAACTTAAATGGGCATTATAGTCTCACTATATTATACTATGTATAATTATAGTCTAGCTACGTCGGTCAAATTCGCTGAAATATGTGTGTGTGTATGCGTGCGTGTGTGTGTATGACTAGACTAGACTAGAGTCTAGACCAGTGGTTTTCCAACTTTGTAAGTTTGTTTAAAAAGTGGATGATCAAGCTTTTAATTGCAGTTGTCCCTGTGTAAATTAAATATATCCACCAGCTAGCTGCTGTTTTTCAGCCTATTGTTTTGCTTATTTGCCTATTAGCGCCATTGAAACACGGCGGGCTGCGTTCACCATCAAACATTGGATGACAATTTGCCCACTACTTTCCCTTAGCGTTTTTCACAGCAAAGCAAACACTTGTATGTGCAGCAAACAGGTGTGTAAGGTAGTGAGCAGTGGCACGGGGAGAAATGTTTCGCCGCAACGCCGCTGTAACTTCAGCTTCTCCGCTGTCTCGGATATGTCTGCCCTCCAACTACACATACCGTTCACAGTCGACAAAAATGCACATTAATCGTCTCATAAAATTTACATTTCCACCCGCCATTGACGCTTGCCTCAAAAACAAACATTCACGCTCACATTTAATGGGGGGGGGAGAACTATATGTCTGCAGATAATGCTTTCACGAATTACCACGCTCAATTAATTGAATAAATTCGTCCTCGAACAATTCCGGATCAATAAGGCCTACTGGTTGACGGCCTTCTTGTTGAGATTGCAGATGTTATAATTGTTTACGTGGAGCTGACTCGTGGTCGTTCGGAATTTTGACTTGTTAAGGATGCGAAGAAGCCCTGGAAATCTGTATTGTGGAATAGATCATGGTTTGCTAGCACAGTAACAGTTCCAGAATTAGTTCGTGTAGATCGATATATATATATATATACTTCCTTTACGGCTAAAGCTATCTCTTTCACTTTGCAGGACCTCGATAACGTAGGGGAAAATGGGCTCCGTACCCGCCCTCGACAACCTAGGACGGTTGTCATCTCGATATTCCATTCGATATCGGGGTGAAGTTCACAAAGTGCTGCGTCTGTGGCGGTCTTGACCATAGCAGACACGACAGTAGTCTGTTTGCAAGCGCTCTGTCTTCGACTTCCTATCCTTATCCCGATCGCGCCACGTTCTAAGTTCGATTGTCCAACACTCGAACTGAGCGCGTGACACTCTCTAATTATGGCCCACAATCGTTATGTCTTGTATGTCATATTTTCGGTCGATACCAAGAAACACATGCTTGTGCAGCTCCTGTTTCCTCAGGGCAACATGCTGCATATAAAGCTGCTCAGCTTGATGGGTATCAGGGTTTATCTTATCTCCTCTTCTGGTAGCGCGCTCTCGAGAGCTGAGGACCCTCGCAGTCCATCCGCTCTGCCTCACGAACAAAACAATATCGTAAAACGTGACGAGCCCTTCCTAGTCATTACAGCGCTCCTCCTGTTGCGAGCGGCGAGTACTGACCATCAGTGTTCTACACCTTTGCTGGAAAATTGGTGGTCAGTGGGACCATCAACTTATAAAAGTTGCTCCCACACAAAAATTGGTGGTCCAAATATTAACATAATTACAAGAGTAATGTATATTTTTTCAAAGTTACCGGCCCGACGAAATATTTTACGGTCTCGGGCCTCCGGGTCGGCAGTAATTTCGAACACTGCTGACCATGTCACGTACGATCGTGATCGGCAGACCTGGTGCCTGTATAACACGGTGGGTGTATTTTTTTGAGCATACAGTATAAGTCTCCCTGATCTCATTGTGGAGCGCAGCAGCGCAGCGGTAAGAGCTTCGGACTCTCGACTGAGAGAACCCGGGTTCGAATCCTGTGCAGCGGTTCGCGCATTAATTGCAGCGTGACTGAATGCTTCCCTGAGAAGTCGAGATGGTGTTCGATTGAACAGGTCTGTCAGGGAGTACCTTTACCATTGATCTCGAAGGAAGTAGTAAATTAAACGTCAAAATCGTTGAGCACGCTTTTCATCTTTCTGGTAAAGTAGCGTAGCATGTGCTGGTTGTTTTCGAGTATAGTTGCCACAGCTTTCGAGTTTCCAACGGGGTGCTCCAGCTCATCAATGGACTTCTCTCTTGTTGAATTTTGGAGATCCACGTCATTGTCGTTATGCGTAATTGCGTAATTATATGTATTTATATACTATTGTTATGAACTTCAGTTATCGTAATAGCTGTAAAGAAAACACAGAAACATGACATGGTATTAAAATCACACCACTTCGTCAATCATGTGCCACGGACGACAAAGCTGAGCTGATCGGAGAATGGACGTTAGATTCTTAGAGACTAGGTTCAATAATCGACATAAATTTAGTTTTGTTGGCGCACCATTTCCAAACAAACTAGAAACACATGTCGACTTCGATGTATAGGTACATTAAAATGTGGGAACCAGGATTCATAATTATGTAAACGAAAAAATAAGTATTGGTACATCTTAAAATAAAAAACAAAAAACATTGTATATGTACACCGGTAGTTAACTCCCAAGAAAGTTGTTTTTGTGGTCTGTATATTTCAGCTTCGTCCCTTCTGAAGGAATGCGGCTGAAATATGCAGACCACAAGACAAGTTTATTGAGAGATAACTAGGTACAATATCAACAACTGAGAAACCAGATCTATCTATTCTAGGAACAAAAACATATTTGTGTTTTCCCCTGCTTGTTTCTTCCACACTTGTGTGCTCCTCCACTTGTGTCCTCCCCCACTTGTGTCTTCCCCCACTTGTGACCTCCCCCACTTGTGTCCTCCCCCATTTATTTTTTCCCTTATTTGTGTCCTCCCCATTTGTGTTCTTCCCCCCACTTGTGTCGTCCCCCACACGTGTCCTCCTCCACTTGTGTCCTCCACCTCTTGTGTCAACCCTTACCTTTCCCCTACCTGTGTGTGTCCTCCACCTCTTGTGTCAACCCTTACTTGTGCTTTCCCCTACCTGTGTCCTTCCCCTACTTGTGTCCTCACCCACTTGTGTCCTCCCCACTTGTCTCCTCCCCCACTTGTGTTCTCCTCATTTGTGTCTCCCCCCACTTTTGTCTTCCCCAATTGTGTCCTCCACCAGGGCCGTAGGTAGCCTAAAACAACCAAAGTAATGTCCTCCAACGCTCTTATGTCCTCCCCCACTTGTGTCCTCCTCCCACTTGTGTGTCCTCCCCCCCACTTGTGTCTTCCTCCACTTGTGTCCTCCCCCACTTGTGTCTTCCCACTTATGTCCTCTCCCACTTGTGTCCCCCTAATTGTAACCTCCCCATGTGTGTCCTCCCCCACTTGTGTTTTCTCCCACTTGTGTCTTCCCCCACTTGTGTCCTCCCCCACGTGTATCCTCCCCCACTTATGTCTTCCCCCACTTGTGTCCTCCCCATTTGTGTTTTCCCCTGCTTGTTTCTTCCCTCTTATATGCCCCTCCACTTGTGTCCTCCCCCACTTGTGTCTTTCCCCACTTGTGTCCTCCCCCACTTATGTCTTCCCTTATTTGTGTCCTCCCCATATGTGTTCTTCCCCCTCTTGTGTCGTCCCCCACACGTGTCCTCCCCTACTTGTGTCCTCCTCCACTTGTGTCCTCCACCACTTGTGTCTTCCCTTACTTGTGTCTTCCCCTACCTGTGTCCTCCCCACTTTTGTCCTTCCCCTACTTGTCCTCACCCACTTGTGTCCTCCCCACTTGTCTCCTCCCCCACTTGTTTTCCCCCACTTGTGTCCTTCCCCATTTGTGTCCCCCCACTTGTGACCACTCGTCTTGTGTCCTTCCTCAACTCGTGTCCTCCCCCACTTTTGTCTTCCCCACTTGTGTCCTCCACCAGGGCCGTAGGTAGCCTAAAACAACTAGGAGGCAGTAAAAATGATGACACCTTACTAAATATGTTGTGTAGGTTAACATGTGGTGGCATAGGCGGGTCCATGGGGGACCTGGGTGGCATATGCCCCCCTAAACCTTTGAAAGTATGCGTGCCTGTAACCCTTTTTGAATGGGTCCTCGTGACCGTGCCCCCGAGAACCTCGGAAATGTGTCCCCTTTCAGGTTATAATAAGGTGAATTTAAGCTGACGCGGCGGCGAAAAAAATTCAACAGCACCTCCCTCGTCTTCCGATGTCACCAGTCGAGCTGAGATAGCAGAGAAGCTGAAGTTACGGTGGAGCGACAGCGAAATATTTTCTACACCATTTGGTTCGGCCGCCGGTGAAGGGTTTTGTGTCCCCCCAGACGTCCCTCTCTAGATCCACCTCCGGTTGGTGTATGCGCTAGACCTACATCATCGTAAATGACAAGGTGCACCAAGTTACCAACGGAACTATAAAAATAAAATAATATTTAATTATCACAATGATGGCAATCAATCTCTCTTTCACAGCTACCCAACCGTCTTAAAAAGCGTCTAGCCCTAGAACCGTATCGTCGTAAGTCTTGCCGAAGTTCAGCAAGTTACTTATTACAATATTATGACCGTCCTCCCTACCACAACGACACGCACGTCTACCAAAGAAGGTGCTGACAAATTGGACCCGTTCTCGCAGAGAGCAAAGGAAACGTTATAATTATACCCTATGCTAGTGGCAACCCTCTAGACTCGAGCAACCCTCAAGAATTTCAATATGGACCATGACTGTTGGAAGAGAACGGCTTGTGAGCAACAAAGTTGTCGCAGCGAAACAAAAACGGGTGCTGTGTCTTAAGCACAAAGAAGGCGAAGCGAGAGAAAGTCTCGCCAAAATGACACTGACAGTAGGCGATGATAAAATGTGGTCGTCTTGGCTTCGCAAAGGAAAACAACAACAACAACGTTACAACAACAACAACGACATGAACTAAGTTAGGAATGCAGGAAGGAGAACATGATCATCCAGACGAACTTTGACGACAGATTGACACATACGATGGTGTGCCCTAAAATCTGAGCCAAACGTCTCCATCGGCCTTGCTATCAATCCAGTTTTATGATATAACCAGTTCTTGTTCTAAAACACAAGCCTTTTAATGGCGACAGAAAGGTTTCGGACTATCATTAAGCCCACAATCCTTCGCGAAGGGAATTCCATGACGTAATAATGGGTTCGTCATTGCGCGTGACAACGCCGTCTTTTGTGAGTGTCTTTCATCAACAGACACGTCCATTTTTCCCAACAGAAAGATGGTTTCAATCCTAACTTTCGGAAGACTGCTTCGGAAGATTTCAACAAGAGCGACATTTTTGCAAAATGCGGCGCTATGGAATCGCGTTGCCATACGAAGCGTACCCAACATAATGACAAGGTATGCAAAAGCAAAACCTTTATAAAATAATAAATAATTCAAGGATAGCTTAAGCACACTGCCCGTCACTGGTGGTGTTTCCCAATTTCGCCGTGCGTAATAGAAAGTCATTTTAACCAACAAATTGGACAAGCTCTTAAATGAGATATCTATAATAATATATTATAAATCTTTAACACACATTTAATCAAATGTATACAAACGAATTGTTAGAAAACTTGTTTAGAGTGAAATACTTGCATATATGTTTAAAACGACGACTGCCATTGACATTGCCATTGCTATTGGCATTGATTGACATTAGTAGTGTTATTTGATTATTCACATGTCACAGAAAATTCCCCATTATATAATGGCATTAATTTAAACCCATTATGTTCGGCGAGACGCTAACAATAATATCCGATAAGCACGAGTCATGACAAGTTTTTAGTTTTCAGCGAACTTGACCAACGTAGCTAGGGCCTATAAATATTATAATATAGTGAGGCTATAATGTATATGCTTGGCCATGGGGCCATGGTGATCGTGGTGATAATGGCTAAGCCAAAGCGTAAACTTAAATGGGCATTATAGTCTCACTATATTATACTATGTATAATTATAGTCTAGCTACGTCGGTCAAATTCGCTGAAATATGTGTGTGTGTATGCGTGCGTGCGTGCGTGTGTATGACTAGACTAGACTAGAGTCTAGACCAGTGGTTTTCCAACTTTGTAAGTTTGTTTAAAAAGTGGATGATCAAGCTTTTAATTGCAGTTGTCCCTGTGTAAATTAAATATATCCACCAGCTAGCTGCTGTTTTTCAGCCTATTGTTTTGCTTATTTGCCTATTAGCGCCATTGAAACACGGCGGGCTGCGTTCACCATCAAACATTGGATGACAATTTGCCCACTACTTTCCCATAGCGTTTTTCACAGCAAAGCAAACACTTGTATGTGCAGCAAACAGGTGTGTAAGGTAGTGAGCAGTGGCACGGGGAGAAATGTTTCGCCGCAACGCCGCTGTAACTTCAGCTTCTCCGCTGTCTCGGATATGTCTGCCCTCCAACTACACATACCGTTCACAGTCGACAAAAATGCACATTAATCGTCTCATAAAATTTACATTTCCACCCGCCATTGATGCTTGGCTCAAAAACAAACATTCACGCTCACATTTAATGGGGCGGGGACTATATGTCTGCAGAAAATGCTTTCACGAATTACCACGCTCAATTAATTGAATAAATTCGTCCTCGAACAATTCCGGATCAATAAGGCCTACTGGTTGACGGCCTTCTTGTTGAGATTGCAGATGTTATAATTGTTTACGTGGAGCTGACTCGTGGTCGTTCGGAATTTTGACTTGTTAAGGATGCGAAGAAGCCCTGGAAATCTGTATTGTGGAATAGATCATGGTTTGCCAGCACAGTAAAAGTTCCAGAATTAGTTCGTGTAGATCGATATATATATATATATACTTCCTTTACGGCTAAAGCTATCTCTTTGACTTTGCAGGACCTCGATAACGTAGGGGAAAATGGGCTCCGTACCCGCCCTCGACAACCTAGGACGGTTGTCATCTCGATATTCCATTCGATATCGGGGTGAAGTTCACAAAGCGCTGCGTCTGTGGCGGTCTTGACCATAGCAGACACGACAGTAGTCTGTTTGCAAGCGCTCTGTCTTCGACTTCCTATCCTTATCCCGATCGCGCCACGTTCTAAGTTCGATTGTCCAACACTCGAACTGAGCGCGTGACA
This sequence comes from Paraescarpia echinospica, assembly GCA_020002185.1. NCBI lineage: Eukaryota > Metazoa > Annelida > Polychaeta > Sabellida > Siboglinidae > Paraescarpia > Paraescarpia echinospica. The sequence continues at coordinate 22,722,888 of CM034540.1, forward strand.
CTCTCTAATTATGGCCCACAATCGTTATGTCTTGTATGTCATATTTTCGGTCGATACCAAGAAACACATGCTTGTGCAGCTCCTGTTTCCTCAGGGCAACATGCTGCATATAAAGCTGCTCAGCTTGATGGGTATCAGGGTTTATCTTATCTCCTCTTCTGGTAGCGCGCTCTCGAGAGCTGAGGACCCTCGCAGTCCATCCGCTCTGCCTCACGAACAAAACAATATCGTAAAACGTGACGAGCCCTTCCTAGTCATTACAGCGCTCCTCCTGTTGCGAGCGGCGAGTACTGACCATCAGTGTTCTACACCTTTGCTGGAAAATTGGTGGTCAGTGGGACCATCAACTTATAAAAGTTGCTCCCACACAAAAATTGGTGGTCCAAATATTAACATAATTACAAGAGTAATGTATATTTTTTCAAAGTTACCGGCCCGACGAAATATTTTACGGTCTCGGGCCTACTGGTCGGCAGTAATTTCGAACACTGCTGACCATGTCACGTACGATCGTGATCGGCAGACCTGGTGCCTGTATAACACGGTGGGTGTATTGTTTTGAGCATACAGTATAAGTCTCCCTGATCTCATTGTGGAGCGCAGCAGCGCAGCGGTAAGAGCTTCGGACTCTCGACTGAGAGAACCCGGGATCGAATCCTGTGCAGCGGTTCGCGCATTAATTGCAGCGTGACTGAATGCTTCCCTGAGAAGTCGAGATGGTGTTCGATTGAACAGGTCTGTCAGGGAGTACCTTTACCATTGATCTCGAAGGAAGTAGTAAATTAAACGTCAAAATCGTTGAGCACGCTTTTCATCTTTCTGGTAAAGTAGCGTAGCATGTGCTGGTTGTTTTCGAGTATAGTTGCCACAGCTTTCGAGTTTCCAACGGGGTGCTCCAGCTCATCAATGGACTTCTCTCTTGTTGAATCTTGGAGATCCACGTCATTGTCGTTATGCGTAATTGCGTAATTATATGTATTTATATACTATTGTTATGAACTTCAGTTATCGTAATAGCTGTAAAGAAAACACAGAAACATGACATGGTATTAAAATCACACCACTTCGTCAATCATGTGCCACGGACGACAAAGCTGAGCTGATCGGAGAATGGACGTTAGATTCTTAGAGACTAGGTTCAATAATCGACATATATTTAGTTTTGTTGGCGCACAATTTCCAAACAAACTAGAAACACATGTCGACTTCGATGTATAGGTACATTAAAATGTGGGAAACAGGATTCATAATTATATAAACGACAAAATAAGTATTGGATACATCTTAAAATAAAAAACAAAAAACATTGTATATGTATACCGGTAGTTAACTCCCAAGAAAGTTGTTTTTATGGTCTGTAAATTTCAGCCTCGTCCCTTCTGAAGGAATGCGGCTGAAATATGCAGACCACAAGACAAGTTTCTTGAGAGATAACTATGTACAATATCAACAACTGAGAAACCAGATCTATCCATTCTAGGAACAAAAACATATTTTGTTCACGCTTTTTTTACCACACGGACATTAAACATATCGTTATGAATCTTCAGAGGACCAAAAAATGACCACAATCAAGATAATCCAAAATTACGTGCTTTTTTAAACTGAGAATAATCGTTTTGAATTATGGAGTTTCGATAACCACGTGTCTAGCGTCCGTCCACGTGTTTTTCTCTCAATAATAAACACTTTTTAATCCTTTTCAACTTCTCTTTAATACACAACTAAGCATGATTTCAGTTCTCATTTCCACACTTTATACACCACTTCAGCCGTTCAACACAGCGTGTGGAGCGTTGCGTCGCGTCGCATTTTGTTTTTGCCCATTTTTCGGATCATCAATTCATCGAACTCTCAAAAACACTAGTCAAAAAAACAAACTTGTGTCTCATTTGTTTCTTTTTTCAGTATTCATTTAGACTGTATATTCAAAATTTACACCATAAGACAATCTCAGAAATTATACTTTAATGGTAAACCACACCATCCTCTCCCAGTGACATATTTTGTCAAGCACGCGCGCGCGCGCACAGACACACACACACACACACACACTTCAAGTTTGATAATATTGTTGTATTTTATATTTCAGGTATTATGCAGATGTTTGGGTGCCAGACAATGAGTTTATGGAGCAGTACAGACGTCCAGTGATGTTCCCAAATGAAATAACATCACAGTGGAAATTGCCCCCATTTAATCGTACGTGAATCACTCAGACTACTTGAATAACGATGACATGATGCAGATGGGAATCTCTTCAAGTTTTCACTGACACGGCATTAAATATGACATGATCATGTACAACTTTGTTACCTATACCTATATACTCACGTAGTCGTGTGTGTAGTCAGAGCGGTCGGCATCGTCCTGGAAATAAAAGTCGGCTTCGTTGATCTGATAAGACACCTCTTTATCAAGTTTATGTAAGGTTGTCAACATATTCATTGAGAAGTATCTCCCTGGGGTGGAGGTAAGCTTGGTATAACAAGCTTCACCTATCAGTTGTATGTCTCTAAGCATTGCGTAAACAGTTCCGGGAATTATATTTGAATATGTTTGTACTTCGCATTCGTTGTATTACGCAGCCATGTCTCCATAATAATACTTGTCTTGTTTATTATTGAATCACTTTCTTTTAACATATCCAAAAAGATAATAATCACGTTGAGGCTTTCGCCTGTGTATCGCCATAGCATGTCTATAGATACGTGCTTTAGTAGGGCACAAACTTTGTCAATACATGTGATGTCCTGGTCAAATGACGTCATCGTACACGTGTGATATCGCAGTTGCCTTCGTATCGATTGACTGGGATTTTCGTTTGTTGTACTGTACGTTTCGTATTCATCGGTTCGCCTCCCTACCTACTATTTTCGATGAATCCCAGTTTATAATGTGTTTTTCTGTTGTGGTGTTGTGTGTGAGAGCGGACTAGTTTGTTGTAGGGACAACTAAAGAAATTCACATAAAATGCAACCCGTGCGTAAAACGTTAAAATATTGGTTATGTAAATCAGTACATTTACTATAATGTGTTTGTCAATGATGTTGATAGAGAGATCCAAGGTTGTGGAGAAACGTGTTCAGAACATCACCATCAACTTTGGACCACAACACCCAGCAGCTCATGGCGTGCTTCGACTTGTGTTGACACTCGATGGAGAGGTACTATGGGTCGCGTTCTATATTTGTGCATACATGTACAAAACATTCACTCAAAACTGCGCACATGTTGCGTAATTTCACTTTAGTTTCGTCATCTGACACAGCGTATTGAAGGATGGCTTCAGCCGGTGGCTGAGTCTCTGTCCTTGCAAACATGCCTTGATGTTTGTTTAATGGTTGTGGTATATGGTTGATTGTTCAAGGATGTGGAGTGAAGCCTTCTTACAGGTCATGACCCTCTGAAGTACCTATAATGTTGTACTTGTTGTTTATTGCAACAAAGGAAGGGGGTGTCTTTGCACTGTCTGTATGTCCGGACCCAGTAAGAGCAAGCGTGTGCTTTTGTTCTGGAAACCGGCTGTGTGAGTTGTTTCCTATCTTGCGTGGGTATGACATTGTAGATTGTTATCGATGGTCAGTGTTACAATTGATTCCATTGGCCAACAAATAATCTTTATCACACTTTCTTGCCATATGTAGCAGTCGGTGACATATCTGGACGTCGTTCTCTGAACAACATCTACGTGGTGGATAACTTATTTAATGGGCCGGTAGAATCTTATACTGTTTGTGCATACACTCTTTGACGGTCCACTTGGTGATGTTTAAATGTCTCCGTATGAATCCAAGGATGTCGTTGGCGTTGAATGTTAATGTGTCGGTTCCACCTTAGGTCGATTGAAAGGGTCAGGCCTAGGCAGAGTATTTTAGTTGATGACAGGTTCGCATTTAGTGGCATTGAACTCCATCCTCCATTTTGATTACCAGAAGGAGAGGTATTTGTCAAGTTGACTATCGTCATCTTCGTCTTTAATAATTATGTTTATAATAATGTCAGCAGCATAAAGTCGGATGTGGAGTTCGGAGAGTCGGGGATCACAGCAGGAAGGTGGTTGATGAATACGATGAACACACTTTTCCCAAGAACTGATCGTTGTGGGATTCTGGACGTAACAGGAAATACTGTTGAATTAAACACACCGTCGCCGAGAATAACTCTTCGATTTCTACCCTCCAGGAAACCTGAATTTCATGGTTGACTTTGGCCTTCGACTCCAGATCTGTGTAGTTTCTAACACTAAGGAAGCAATTTTCAGTAGAGAGACTGCTACAAGAAACGAAGTTCTATTTCAGTTGTTGATAGTTTAGCCTGCTTCCATCCGTCCTCTGTAATACTTATATCCCGAGCTGTATAATCTACCTGTCCCAATCGTCTAGTACTGATATTCTGATATACTGGGCTGTACTTGCAGACCGTCGTCAGGGCTGACCCACACATTGGACTGCTACATCGAGGTACTGAAAAGATGATTGAGTATAAGACCTATCTTCAAGTACGTACACAATCTCTATTTAGGGAGGGATACTCATCTAACTATAATCAAGCTTTGGTATATGTGTAATAAGTATGTGTGGGGGGGTGTTAACGTCATAACTAACACTACGCACAAATGCTCAGGAAAACTGTTTTCTGTGTCTGTGTTTACGTAGCACCAACCGTAGAGTGGGTATTGTTACTAGTAACTATAACACTCTTCTACTATTGATTCATCATCAAGTTTTTTAAGGTGTTTTACATAATATTTTTGTTGCATTAATGATCCATATCTTCACAATATTGCAGTTCCACAACGTACTATAAATTTCACGTTTGCTGCTGAGCGTATACATGTAGGAATAAAATATTTATAACGTGGTTTTGCAGGCGTTGCCATTCTTCGACCGATTTGACTACATGTCGATGATGTGCAACGAACAGGGATACTCACTCGCAGTTGAGAAACTTCTCAACATCGATATTCCAATTCGAGCCAAGTACATTCGAAGTATGACCTGCAACAGCCTGCTTCTTTAATCAATATGTAATTTGACAAATGACATGGAGATACGCTCATCAATAAAACCAATGTGCGTTTTCCTGATCGTCGTATTCCCTTGCGGGGAGTCCCCTCTATTATTATCTCTTCAAGATATGTCTTCACGTTGTCTTTCCAACATTGCAACATTATATATGTACTATGCATACCTTGGTTTCGTTGTTATTCACCACAATTGTGTGACGGTGATACATTTGGTTTCTACAGCTTTGTTTGGAGAAATCACACGTCTGATGAATCATATTATTGCTGTTTCTTCTCACGCTCTTGATGTCGGCGCCATGACACCGCTGTTCTGGCTGTTTGAGGAGCGTGAGAAAGTAAGTTCAGCAATAGAAACACCAAGCTTTAATACGGGACATGGAGGCGAATATGTAAAATATATACTGCATCTAAATACTGTCGTAAACGAAACGGATATTAGAGTAACAGCTAACGCTGGATTGCAACTTTAAAGGGAAATTAAATGATTTGGTTTATTAATTGAAATATAACGTACAATTATACATACCTAACTGTATCGTTGTATAAAACAATATATATATTGCACTTCATTTAGAATAATGTGTACAAACGTGGAGCCATGTCTTTAGAGTGATTACAATTATTATTTCAGAACTACGGGGGAGAGCGATTAAAATTATTATTCCAGAACTGAGAGACCTTTGTTACAAAACATCCCTAAGGGAATGTGGTTTGATAGCACCAGAAACGAGGAGATTACGAGGAGATCAGATAGACATTCTTCAAAATAGTGAATGGTTATGAAATATATTGATATAACCTAATTGTGTTGCTTAGCTAAGAAAAGTAAGACTAGAGGACAAGAAGTAATTTTAATGAAGCAACAAAGCTGGTTAAATATCAGAAAGTATTCATTCTTACAGAGGGCTATAAATTAAAAGATCAAAATGATTATTTGCTGATTCAGAGTGATTGTGTGGGTGCTAAAAGCGTGAATGTTTTAAAATACAGTTGACATTTACCTCAAAAAGGCGAGTTACGCAAATTTGACTCTCCATAGGCCAACGGTTTCCTTGGCTACTTGCCATATGCAGTTAATTCTCTGGGTGACAGTTAACTCTTGTTACATGTTGTAGTTGTGCGAGATCTACGAGATGGTATCTGGAGCTCGCATGCATGCAGCATACATCCGTCCTGGTGGCGTTGACCGGGTAAACTGTCTTTGTTCTACCTCCTTGTTCCCCCTTGAACAGGGGTGAGAGTTGGGTATAGTATTGTTGTACCAATGGTTAAGTATTTTTCTCCGATGTTTTCTCTCAGGAGGCCCTTCTCTCCATGTTCCTTCCTCCTCCGATGTTTTCTCTCAGGAGGCCCTTCTCTCCATGTTCCTTCCTCCTCCGATGTTCTCTCTCAGGAGGCCCTTCTCTCCATGTTCCTTCCTCCTCCGATGTTTTCTCTCAGGAGGCCCTTCTCTCCATGTTCCTTCCTCCTCCAATGTTCTCTCTCAGGAGGCCCTTCTCTCCATGTTCCTTCCTCCTCCAATGTTTTCTCTCAGGAGGCCCTTATCTCCATATTCCTTCCTCCTCCGATGTTCTCATATTCCTCTTCACGCAATCCTCCAAACTCACTCGTGATCTTCCCCTTTTCCTGCGTCCTTGATGGGTTTCCACCTCTGTTCTCTTCACTTGTTTGCCTGCGTCCATTCCTAGCAAGTAGCCTGGCCATTTCATCCGGCTTCTCACCAATATTCCCGTCTGGCTGCAATGCACCACAACCTTTTTCCTCGAGTCGATTCTGTTATCCACCCTCTTTGCTCTTGTCCAGTGCAGATTAAATCTACATCTCATTTGGCGAAGATGACCGGGTAGGTACACCGTCCATTATAGGCTCAATCTATATACAGCCTGTATAAGCTGGTAGATTTACCGGATAAGTACAATGCCATCGTAGATTCAGGTTATGTATCACCTGGTGACAGTACCGAACAGGTCTACTACCCACTGCATCTTCTGTCTGTGTCTCACCTGATAAAGTTAACTGGGTAGGTACACTGTCCATTACGTTTCAATAAATTATAGTGTATCACCTTGTGGCGATGTCCGGATAGGTGCACTGCCTACTGTAGGTCCAGTCTATGTCTCACCTGGTAGAGTCGATTAGGTTGGTAGTCCTCACTTGATTGAGAACAATTAAGCAACACTGTATCTCCAGTTGCGTTATATGATTGTATAAATGAGAACAGTATTCAGTCCGTATATTAATAATCTCACTTTCGTGCATGAATATTGTGTGCGTGCGTTCGTTCGTGCGTGCGTGCATGCTTATGTGAATGAAGGTGTGTATGTGAGGAGGATGTCGTGTGACGTGAATGGGTGTATGAGAATGATACGTTTAATATGATACAACCTTGTGAGTTTAGTGACGCTGTTGTAGGACCTTCCTCTTGGTCTCATGGATAATGTCTATGAGTGGATCAGCAAGTTTGGCCAGCGACTCGACGAAATTGACGGGCTGCTGTCAGGCAACCGTATCTGGATCGAGCGCACCAAAGACGTGGGCGTCATTTCAGCCGAAGATGCTCTCAACTATGGCTTTAGGTGGCATCTCATTTCTGAACTCACTCAGATTTGTTTAGGTGTATCTATATGATATATTCACAAGTTGTCTACCGTAGCGCTGTGATATTTCCAGTTTCTCGTTTCTAATGAACAGGAGAAGATGATTACCGCCTGCCCTATTGCTTTCTGGGCGAGAGACCACCAGGCATACCCTCAAGTTTCCCCACCATCAAGTAATAGCTGGCAGATTACGATGGGACCATCTTTTCTTTTTTGTATTTGTGGTAGGGGCAAGAAAAGATGCTGTCATTGTGTGTCACCAAGCGTAAGTGATGTCATACTGCGTATGTCAGGAATAAGTAGTTGTTGACCAAGTGTAAAACTGTGACACTAAAGTCAAGAGGATGTTGTAATTGTTGTTGACAATGTTGTCACGCGTTGACTAACCACCAACAAGAGTACGTTATTGTTGAAAGTGGCATCGTGTATATATTGTTGTTGCTGCTGTTGACAGTGGTGTCATGCTGCGTGGGTCTGGCATCAAGTGGGATCTCAGGAAGATGCAGCCATATGATGCGTATGACAGGGTCGAGTTTGATGTGCCTGTTGGCAAGAAAGGAGACTGCTATGACAGGTGTCATTGAATTCGCATTCATGTTGCTACTGAATTGCATACAGCACTTGCTAAGACTGTTTAAGGATATCAAAAATATGAAAGTTACATATCTGCTATTTTCCAAATAGTTTTACACCAAGAGTTATTTCATATTTTCTTTTTAATTTAACCATAAACTAATTATTACAAAACATCAACAACAAACATTGTCAGTTCTGTTAGGAAAACGTGTGTTATCTATCGGTGGCTGCCATAAATTAAGTTACAAATGTCACTAGAGGGCAGGAGATTAAGAGGAGGTAACATATAAGCCGATAACAGTATTCACAAGTTGAAGTGCAAAATGTTCTAATTCTAAACAAAGCATTCAGATTTTAAACACGCTCTATTGGCAATAGTGTCGAGCCGTGTGGGCCCACTCACAGCAAGATCGTTTGGTGTTCGACGGGTTCGCGTTTTCCCACATTCAAGAAAACCAATTCAGCCAACTTCCTGTTACTAATTACCAACATGGCCGATTCATGGCAACGGAACATACAATCACCCTCCAAGTCGAACTCAATACCCCAACGTAGAACATGCACATAGAAGTAACACATATTGTGCACTTGGTTAGGTACCTGTGCCGCATGGAAGAGATGAGACAGAGTCTTCGTATCATCGAGCAGTGCATCAATCAAATGCCACAGGGTGAAATTAAAGTGGACGACCACAAAGTGGCTCCTCCGAAACGTGCGGAGATGAAGGTAACTTTTAACATGACATCTTAATACAAACTGACCCCGTTGTTGCACTTCTGTTTGCACATTTGATCCAGTTGTTGCATCGTAGAGGATGGTCTTTGGGAGGCGGACACTGGACGTTCGCTGCAAGTGGTCAAGTAGGCGTCCGTGTCTGAGAATGTTGCTTGGTGTAGTTGACATGTAACGTTACAGGATCTCAACATTGGTAATTTCAAGATGAAAACTTCTAAGTAACATATTTGTTCGTATGACCGCCTCCTTTTCCAGGGAAATGAAAATGTTTTAAAGCAGTATGCACCAGCTTTCTTCTCGTCAAAACTGGACGCTGGAAAAGGCTGCCTAAAGAGAAAACTTTGTTTCGCTCGTTAAGGCCCAACAGTGACGCGGGAACGAAATTTATATTGGGGGGGCTAACGGAGCTTCAGCACCACTAAAAAGGGATATCTTCATATCTTCCTTGTGGCTGTCCTGTCTCGCTTGGCTCGACTGTGACATCGGACGACAGGGGGGAGGGGTGCTGTTGAAATTTTTTTTCTGCTGCAACTTCAGCTCTTCTTCAGCTTCTATCTGCGCTGGCTCGGTTGGCTCAGTTGGCTCGGAAGACGCCACCTATTACTGGGGGAGGCAGACAAAATATGTCTACCCTCCAATTGCACACACATTTCCGCCATTGACGCTCGCCACAAAAATAACATTCACGCTTACATTTAATGGGGGGGGGGCAGAACCATATGTCTGCCCCCAGAGAAATTCCAGGGGACAGCTGCCCCTCCTTTTCCCGCGTCCCACGAAGCGCGTACGTTATTTACAGTGATTTTTATAATCGAAAAAGCACCTGTAATTAACGTACGATAATCTACACATTTCGGTAAACCGAAACAATATAGGCGTCATCGGTGGGTGGCGCTGTCATCGTCATATTCAAACAGGTTATGCTGGCCCAGTTGATGGGGTTGACGCAGCCGGCCAAGCTGATGACAGCGACCTTTACTTGTCTGACATTAGTTATGAATCCTCTGACTCTTGCGGTGATGGTATCATTGCCATTGCCGCTGGCATTGAATGCGATTTTTAATGATCTTTGAAAACAGAAAGGTCATGAATGGTCGTCTGACAGTGCCTGCCACCTGTTTCAATAAATAACACGAAGGAACATTTCGAAATCTCTTTAGTTCGAAACCATGACCCTTGAAAGCACATAGTTATTCACATGCAGTAAATTTATCATGAAACACATGTTTATAGAAAAGGGTAGGTAGAAGAACGAATAAATCCGTAGGCCTACTACTCCCTGCGTTTCTTATTCTGGCGTCATCTTTACGTAGTATGACGTCACGTAACATCATAATTATTACCCCGACTGGTGATATCACTTCAGGCGAAATTTCAAGCACAAGTAGCTTAAAAATGGCGGGATAAAAGCGACCTGAATATAACTCGCATATAATTATTATAGGGATTACCATAGGCTAACTCACATACCGGTCGCTCGGTTAGTTATTCTGCCTCAAAATCAGCTTTGTTTTCTGACCGCCCATGCGTCGAAACAAATCAAAATACAAAATACTACCCTAGGAATTCGAAAACAACCACCCAACCTCTGCGCCACCTAGTCATCGCGATCAATATCAAAGAAATCGTGCTTCTTTTGATATGTCCATAAGACAGAGTTCGATCTGCTGGTAGTGAGGAGACAGCAAACGTGGCTGAAGGAGTGTAAGGTCATTGCTGGGGAACAGGGGACTATGCAACACAGGCCAATCGTTTTCGTTGTGCGTATGCAGAAGAGGAGGGAGGTTAAAAGTGTTGTGCGGAAGACCATTAAACGGTGGAAATGTCACGGGACACAGCCAGGGCATATAGAGTTAGAGTGGCATAAGAGTATGTGACTACGGCCAATACTAGGAACAGTGGAAGAAGAATGGAAATTCTTTAAATATGTTTTCCTTAGAGCAGCCGAGGAGATGTGCGGCAGAACATCTGGTAAGAGAAGAGCTTCCTTGAAGAGCAAAAACCTGGTGGACTGAAGAAGTAGCTAAAGCAACTGGAGAAAAGAGAGGTATGGAAAGAGATAGAAGTGATCAAGGGGAATGGCAGGCTACCGGATAGAGCATTGCAACAACAGTATGGACAGAAAAAGAAGGCAGCTAGGAGAGCTGTGGATAAGGCAAACAGAGATATATGGAAGAGGAACTGTATAAAAAGCTTGATGAAGATAGCGGAAAGAAGATTATCTATAAGATGGCTCGTGAGAGGGATGAGGACAGCAAGGATGTGAAAGCTGGAACTGTGATCAAAAACAAGAACGGAAAGCTAGTTACAGACAGGAAAGTGGAGTATTTCAAGGCATTGCTAAACCAAAGAAAAAACAGAGAACTAGATCTACCAAGTGCAGTTGAGGGAGAAGTAAAGGTGGAGGAGATTGTGGATGCCGAGGTAGAGAGAGAGCGCGCGAAATGAAGAAGGATCGGGCGGCAGGTATTGATGAAGTGCGAGTGGAGATGTTGGAGGTGGCTGAACGAGTTGGAATATGGCGGACAAAAAGATTGCTGAACACCTGCATGAGAGATGGGAAGATCCCAGCAGAGTGGAGAACGGGGCTGATTGTCACAGTATGGAAAAGAAAGGGAGACGTGCATGACCCTGGAAAATACAGAGGCATAACTTTGCTAAGCCATATGTTGAAGACGATGGAAAGAATCCTGGATAGCAGAATAAGAGCAGTAGTGAAAGGGGAAATCGGTGAAGAACAGCAGGGTTTTAGAACAGGAAGAGGAACAACTCACAGGATGTCTGCCCTGACGCAGCTAGTGGAAAAGAAATTGGAGGGACAGGAAGATATGGCGGTAGGATTCATAGACCTAGAGAAAGCATATGATACTGTACCAAGAGAGACGGCGATGGCAATACTGAGGTGGATGGGGGTCCCAGAGGCAGAGGTCTGGATGGTAGAAGGGACATATGAAGAAACAAAGAAAATGGTGCTGTGTTGACCGGGAGTGTCAGGAGAGTTTGAAGTGAATGTTGGCCTGAGGCGGGGAACGCCCTGATCCCACTGTTGTTTATCGCAGTGGTGGAACTGATAAGCAGAAAGACTGGTACTGAGATATCCTCCAGAAGCTACGGTATGCGGATGATCTGACAGTGGTAGCTGACGGGGAAGCAGATCTCCAAGAACAACTGACAGAGTGAGTTTGGAGAAGACGAAGGTACTTTGGGGGGGGGGGCAACAAAACAAAGAGTTGGAAATACACCTGGAGGGGAAGAAACTAAAACAAAGACACAGTTTTATATACCTGTGTGGAGCGATATGCGCGGACGGTAACTCAAACACCGAAAACACCGGGAGGAGGTTGGAGTAAAAGAAAGCCTTAAGAAGAAGCTGGTGAGGAGTCAACTGAAGTGGGCTGGGCAGGTGGAGAGAATGAGAGGAGAAGTGCTGTCAAAGAAACCAGATCCCAGAGATTGGAAGGGAAAAGGAGGCGAGGAAGACATAGACTGCGATGGGAGGACTGTATAAAGAGAGACTTGGAAGGATTGGGAAAGGAGTGGAGAATGAGTGCAAAAGACAGAAGGGAATGTATATGATTGGTGGAGTGGGTAGTGCAAGATAAATGAGAGAAAAGAAGAAGATAAAAAAGAAATCGAGGAATGGCCAGTCTTACCCCTGACGACAGGGAATCAGGAGGAGAACAACAACAACAGCAACCTCTTGTGTGTGGATTTTCCTCCTGGTATAGTAAATTCGCCGGCGTCATAGTTAGACGCACATTAAATCACGGAAGAAAAACGGCAACATGAAAGAGTAAAAAGAAGAACCCACCAATCCATAGGTCTACGCCCAGCTGCGCTTCTTATTCCGGCGCCGTCTTCACGTAGTATGACGTCATGCAACATCACCGATATCCTTGCTCGACTGGTAACATCATTTCCATCGACGTCTCACGTTCAATCGTTTAAACATAGCGGCATCGAAAGGAGATGAATATTACTCGACCAGCGGCCTACCCCGATCTCGCTAGGTTGTCTCACGTACCAGCCGCCAGGCTAGTTGTTCCGTCGTAACGTCAGCTTTGTTTTCTAACCGTCCACGGATCGAAACGAATCAAAATATGAAATGTTATCCTATGAATGTCAAAGTAACAACTCACCTTCCGCGCATCTCTTGAACTGTCTGCCTGAGAGTATTTTCGTGTTCACATGAAATTCGCCGGCCTCATAGTTAGAGTCACAGTCAATCACGAAAGAAAAACGTCAATAAGAAACAGGAAGAAGAAAATTTCCGTCCTTAGGCCTTTGTCTCACTGGGCTTCTGATTCCGGCGCCATCGTTACGTAATATGACGTCACTAATTATTACTTTGAATGGTAACGTCACTTCCGGCGACGGTTCAAGTCGTTTAAAAATAGCGGGATGATGCCAAATAATAACAAACAATAAATCCCTAAAAGGCGAAATCTAAAAGGCAGTACGGCCTAGCGCTCGCAGCATTAAATCCACATTTTTACAAGTCATTAGGCCAGGGGGTACTGAGTAGTTAGTTAGTGCCCCTTGGCTCGCGAGGATGCAGCATTCCGCTCTGCTGTTAACAGCCGGAGTCGAATGTCATATCTGATTTGATAATTCCATCTCTTCAGTGACCTTATGTAGCAATCAATGTTAACGAGTTGTTCTCTTGGTATACGGCAAACTTGCCAAAATCACCGGACTCATCTGTGTGTCTGATGACACTTGAGATGGATTCAGGTGTGAATGTCTCCACTTTGATCAGGCTATTTGTTACGTCTTTTGTGCTCGTCGTGTCAGAGCCATAACTGTATAAACTATAACTGTTCCATACAGTCGACTTTTCAGTCTTGTTGTTATCTCTCCCTCTCCTCTCCTTTACTTTCTCTCCATCCCATCCCTCCCTCCCTCCCTTCCTCCCTCCTCCTTCCTTCTAACATCTTTCTTTCTCCCTCACTCCTCTCTCTCTCTCTCTCTCTCTCTCTCTCTCTCTCTCTCCCTCCACCTTCGTGTTTTGAATGTTGATACTTTTCAAGGCTGATTTATGGAATAAACTGTGTTCATTACAGCGCTCAATGGAAGCTCTTATTCATCATTTCAAGTTGTACAGCGAGGGTTACCAAGTGCCCCCTGGCGAAACCTACACAGCCATTGAAGCACCGAAGGTATGTCTTAACAGCAAACTTTCATTCTTTGAGACACTGGGTATTTTTTCTGTTAAAATATTGTAATACTTTAGATACTATTTCACCAGAAATTATCCGTTCCTAAAACATTTACAACTTGTAAACATGTATATAAATCCCAGTGCTCGTATCCTATAATGTAATAACTATATATATATATATATACACACACACATTAGCAGTACTTGTCGAGTTGATTCTAAGTACATTATTGCAGTAAGTATATATACAGCGAACTCGGTACTGCATGGTTGCACAATGTGACCAAGATCCACTTTACACCTCTAATATAAAAACGCCTTTGGCGTAATGGCTTCATGTGTTTAACTGTGTTTAGCCGTGTTCAAAACGCTTAGCTACATTCATATCATCTGATTTTAATTTCAAATATTGTCTAATTAATTTTACAAAATGTACAAACGAGCAGTAATTTGCTAACTTAAAGGTATCTGTGCCGTGTGTTTATGCACATCTTAGTTGTGCACCCCAGATGACATCCGAACGCTCACAACTTCCACAGTGCTAAGCAGCGACACTACTAGTAGCCCCTGTAATAACTGTTATATATGTTGTATACATCATCATATGTACTTAGCGCGATTGGTTTAAATGACATACATCATTATACTGCATTCAGGGTGAGTTTGGAGTGTACCTAGTATCAGACGGCTCTTGCAAACCGTACAGATGCAAGATCAAGGGTCCTGGATTTTCACACCTGGTGAGTCACTTGTTTGACTTTGTTGGCCGCCATTGTATGTTAAAGAGGATCTAAGCTGATTTGTATCAGTACAGCATACAATACAGTAGACAATGGAAAATGATCACACAATCGTAATACTGGTATACTGGTGACTACCTTGCATGTATTGACATCTGTACTTGAATGGTTACTAACATTGTATATCTGCCAACTTTTGTTGTTGAAATCCGGGTGATTCATCATCGATTCAGCATGCTTCCCGAGTCGCCTTGTCTCGGATCTTGACATCGGAAGACGGGTGGGTGCTGTTGGAGTTTTTTCGCCGGAAATTCAGCGGTCCAGAACGTCTCCCGTTGTATTGCGCTGTCTCGAAGACGGGGGTGCTGTTGAGGGATTTTTAAAAAGAAATCCAGGAGATTTGCCTGTATTCCGGGAGATACACCCAAATTCCGGGAAACTCCCGGATTTCACGGGAGAGTTGGCATGTATAGCATTGCATCGCTAACAAAACATGATCGGTTATTTAATGTTTGCACAATTATTGATACGTCAATGGAGATAATAGAGCGTTTGTTAACTGAAATGTTCACAAATACTCATGACCTAGAAATGGATATGATAATACGTGTACAGTGATTCAATGTTCTTTGTTTGTAAGGCTGCACTACATAAATTGTCCAAGGGATTAATGCTTGCTGATGTCGTTGCCATCATTGGTAAGTGTTGTAATTACATATTTAAAAAAATACCTATGCACCGACATATACATGCTGTACTAATGCTGCGTTCACACAGAGCGTAAGCTGTTTAGCTAAGCGACTTAAATTCACGTGTATGACAATTACATAGCTTGGAACAATTGTAGAAAGGAAGCGTGGCGTTACGAACAATTGTGCGTCATAAACCGGTTTAAAGTTTGTTTATGTGTGAACAAAGCATTAGAGTTATTGCGGGTTGTTTATGTCCTTCGAACATAAATGTGGCTTAAGTGGTAAATGGCGATTGTTTGCAATACGTTTCAAAAACGGTTCTGAGCACACGGACACTGTTCATTGCGATAACATTTGTTATAGATCACCGCATAGACCAGTAAATACCTTTGCAAGTTATGTACATCATTAGTATGAATCGTGGAAATAAAATACGTTTTACAGCCAAAATAAAGTGTGTATCCTACAATTAAATGCGAAATCTAATCAAGAAAGCTAATTTCAGATTGATTTAAATTGGAAAACAACTACAGAAAAAAAATCTTGAGACGGTCTCAATTCTCAATTATGGGCAATTATTGACCGTTCTTGAGGTGAGATAAGGATATAGGTGGACTTTTGTTGTAGTGATGTAGAAATATAGTACACTTTGATAATACATCATTTAATATTACAATTTGTTTGAGGTTGAAAACAGTCATTTCATGTGTCATCGAAAACTAATGTCACATTAGTTTTCTATGACACATGAAATAATTGTTATTTCATGCGGCCCGCAGACTAATAGTAAGATTGTCCACAATGGAGCCCGTGGGTGAGAACAGTAGATGCACCTTCCATGGTCGGAAAGACTGCTGGATCATCCCTCAAGTTAGGCTTTAAGGTTCGTGACGTAATCCAGGCAGTTCCAAAACCATCTGGCCAAGTTTACTGCACAATATCAAGACCTCCTCTACTACTGCGAAGAGCGCTAGCTGAGTCGAGGTGCCATGCTGTATGAACAGAGATATGGGACTATATCTTGTTCATGGAACAGAAGGGTATAAAGTATTGCAATCTGCCGACTCCACGTGGATTTGCGATTTTGCATTTGTTGTCGGCATCACGGCGTGCACCTCAATCTGCTTAATTTTCAACTCCAGGTATGAGAACATCTCATCAATGAGCTTTTTCAGTTCATTATGCACAGAAAATATATTTCCCAGTCATTTGAAAGTAAAAAAAGAGCATGCAGCCAACATTCTGCCAATCTTGTTGTTTGCAGGAACCCTGGATATTGTGTTTGGTGAAGTTGACCGCTAAGCCGACACCCTTTCGTCTGGTTGTCTCGACTGCTGTAAAGCCAGTCTCCGTAGGATGAAACACAATCATTGTCACCAAACAATTGTGTCATTCGTAATGTTGTCATTTTAATATTTATTCACTGCAGAATTTGTTTAATAAATATTTGTCTTTGTTACCATATAATTTTACCATAAAATGTTAATGATTTTGTTTATTTAGTGATTAGAATCAATGACGTTTAAATGATTAAGAATGACAAAAAACGGGCTATCTTATCCATGTTGTTTTCCTTCCAATTCTCGCCCAAAAACAAATACAAAATATGCAATGATGAAAGTCCTTGAAAATTCTGGTTTCTTGGCTTGTTTAAATATTTGTTGACACTATCTCTCAAGAAACCGCATAATGGCCAGACAACATTCCAACAAGAATTTAACTGTGAAGAGTTTACACCGGATTCAAGAGCTTCCGTCTTAATACATTATGAGGACGCACCAAATCCAGTTCCTTCTTCTGACTTGTTCCGACTTGTGTGTTTAAACCTTCTTTAGTTTTAATAATAACAAATATTTTTTGAAACTGAAAGTCGAAAGTTTCCCCAATCATAAAATGGCACAATAAACATATTATTCTTAAACATTGTTACTGGTAGTCCTAATGGCTTTTAGAATATTGTTTTCAGTTTTGCCCAAATACCACTATAATAATAATAATAACATAACTTCTAGTGCGCCTAAATCCTTGGAAACCAAGCTCAGAGGCGCATCAAAGCAAAAAGATTGGTCAATCTCAAAATCCATAAGTAGTATTCCAGTTGTCAACAGATGGGTCAAGGGGCTAGGTACGGTGGATAAGCAAGGTTGTACAGATTAGTTTTAAATGACGACGAAATTTTTTAATATGTTCAACTGATCTAACACTAAGAGGGAGCATATTCCAAAGAGTTGGTGCAGCAACAGAACAAGCCCTAGTTCCAATGTTAGTGTTGACTCTAGGAGCAAAAGGTAGGTCAGAACTAGATGATCGAAGCTGGATAGGTTTTCTTGCATGAGTAAGCAATGAATGCAAATAAGATGGTTGCTTACTGGACAGTGCCTGGTATGTAATGGTACAGATCTTAAATACTATACGATATCGTACAGGAAGCCAAAGCAGACTTCAAAAGTGGTACAGAGCGAAAAAACGAGATCTTGTAACTACTCTTGCTAGACAATGTTGGACACGCTGAAGTTTTGTGATATACTTGCTACCGATATTATAAAGAAGGGAATTGCAATAATCAAGTATGCTGCTAATAAGCGCTGTTGCAATAGTCTTAGCAACAGAAAATTACTTATGCGCCCCTGTCACATACACCGGCGAATACGGCGAAGATCACGAATATGATAAAAACAGCAGCGACATGTTTGAGATATGTGTTGTCGGAAATTGAAGTTATTATCAAAGATCACTCATGGATTCCGCACCGAGGTTGCCGGCGTGATATACTGATTCAAAATATGCGTAGGGAAAAAACCATCCAGTTTACTACGCTGCATTGGAGTACCAATAATGATCAATTCAGTTTTATTTGCATTTAATTTCAACTTGCTGTCAGTCATCCAGTGGAAGATATATTGAAGGCAATCACTAAGTTGGTTAAGGGAGCGATTTGTATCCGGGGTAGCTAAAGGAATGTAGATATGGGTATCATCAACATAAAGATGATGATCCAAGTTATGTCTGTATAATACAGCTTAGTGGCGTGGTGTAAAAAGCAAAGGCCCAAGAACAGAACCCTGGGGAACACCAAATAAAGCCGGCAGTGCAGCTGAAAAGCAATTTCCAGTCTTTATAGTTTGGTATCTAGCTATCAGTTAGATATGAAGAAAACCAGCTTAGAGCTGTGCCAGATATGCCGTCCCACTTTAATAAACGTTCAATGAGAATGTTGTGATCATTTGACTTGCGTATGAGAATTAATTAATTTCTTTGGAACACTTTATTTGTAGTACACCTGTAAAACATGGTGACTACGTGCACCGAGGTTATCCTAAGATGGCCGGTGTAACTGTAAGCTGCATGACAGTATAAAGTCGTAAACCAGGGGTCGGCAACCTACGGCCCGCGAAGCTATTTCATGCGGGCCAACTGCGGTCCGCGAAGCTATGTCATGTGCTCCGCGAACTAAAACCGACATTAGATATAATAAGGCCCGCGGAATGACAAATGCATGTATTTGCATGGTGCACCTTCCGTGAGAGGAAGAACAAAAGGAAGGAGTTGTTTCGTTGATTGGAAAGGTTCAACGATGCAGATGCAACTGCATCATCTATTCCATAAGAAAGCCTAAGTAGCAAATCAATGAAAACGCACAAGGTATCGACCGTCATCATAAAGACCGTGAACTACGTTCGCGTTCGTGGCCTAAACCAAAGACCGTATATCCAATACAAGACGGTGCAGCGCGCGCTATGTACATTGTTCGAGGAAAGAACGTAAGCAGTTCGTCCGCCATTCTGGAGTTGCGCCAAGCCAAACCATACGCGTGCAGAAAATGCAGTTCTTTGCATTACCATTGCTCAACATTTTTAACAATAACCTCAATATTTGAATTATATAATAAGTGGTACAGCCTGATGATTATTCTGATGAAACTCTACGAAGTTCAGAAGGCTCAATAAATAATTGCAACGTTTCTACGTGTTTTGTTTGCAAATTTCATTATTTGAATTGTGATAGGTAAAAAACTTCATCGATTACATTAATGTATTTCATTTTATATGACACATCACAGCTTGGTGATTATTCTGATGAAATGAGGTGACTGAATAGATACGCTAACATCGCGCGCTGCCAGTCCCGCAGGCGCATGCGCTTGCCTCCCGAATGGCGGACAAAAACCTTCAGTGTAGACTGCCATTTTCTCGCTCAGTGACGCCTCCTGTCCAAATAGAGGCTCCTTGGCCTAAACCTCCCGCAGTTCAAGCGACTGCTGGCAGAGACGAAGGCGTAAGATGAAGAACTCCTATCCTATACTGCGAAATGCATGCGCTGACTTGGTCGAACTGCCATGTAGGGTCGCGTGCACGAGCTGACACATGAAATTAGCTTATTCGTGGAGCAAATTATACATTTCCGGAGGTAATGCCTACCGAACATCGCTGACCCCCAGGTTTAATTTTTTGTCGACAGCGCGGCACATTTCAATCTGTTGCATTTTCAACTCAAGGAACAAGAATATACAACCAAAGAACTCTTCTAGTACGTTTCCTCCAATTCGTTTCCGCTTTCGATATCAAGTTGCGATGTGCAGATACACAACTACTGCATTTCTCAACTTTGAAAACGAGCCAGAAAGGCCGGACACGTACGAAGCATTTGTTGAGCTGCTGAGACGGGAGTTTGCAGAGCGTTTTTACAGATCTCAGAGCTGCTCGTAGCAGGCAGGGCAGATCTCACTGCTGAAGGATGATGTGTCACTCTTCTCCAGATTATATATAGTCATGCAGAAAAGGGATGGAGGCATGGGAACCTTCTTCAAGCATGAAACTCGTCCATATCCTCCACCTCACTATGGCAGAGGTAAACTACGACAAGGGAAGAAGTCGGATTTGCTGAGCATTCCAAGAGATAGACGAGCCACAGACCAGAACCTTCTAGATCAGTCGATGTGAAAATTCTTGATGGTGCTGCTGTTGTGCACCTCCTGCCAATCATTAACATCACCACATTTGATGAATATGCCAGTCGCATATTTCTTCCACACATCATGCAGCTGTTGAAGACCTCTACAAGAGTTGACGTGGTCTGGGACACGTATGTATCCAGCAGCAACAAAGAGTCAACCAGGGAGAAACGTGGCAAAGGCATCAGAAGGATGGTTGCTGGTCAAATTCCAACCCTGAAGTTACTCAAGCATTCAACTACATGGCAGGAAACCCACACACCGAATTGACAGTGGACTCTCAACACTTCCAACTACTGGAGCAATTTACAGTCGTTATCTATGACAAGACAAGCACTCTGGAATCTGTGAATGGGGTACGGAGAGAGTTGTTCTGCAAGAAGAACAAAACGATGGAGAACATTCCACCTACTCAGGAGGCTTTGGTACAACACTCGAGGTGCGTTGCCTACCAAGCTGGAATCTGGACGACATGTGAAGTGGCCCAACAGCAAACTTGTACTCCAGAAGGGTGGGGATGGACATTCGAAACAGAGAGCAAGACCTAGCTTCCTGTTTGGAGCACACTACCGATGGCCTTCAAAGCGTGCAGTGAACTGGTGAAGTGCGAGTGCAAAAGCGAGAGTGGCTGTGGCGCAACGTTTACGTGCAAAAAGGCACACTAGAAATGCACTGAGCTTTGCAGCTGCAAATGCAACATATAACCAAATGCGACACATCACCGAACTCGCAAAACGTTGATCTGACAAAACAAGCTATTCTTACTAAATGTTTAAGCAAGATCATTGAAAATATTTTGCTATCCCATTAATTTGTGGTAAATTCAATAATAAAGATTGTTAACGAGCCAAACGGAAACTGGATACTACGAACTAATAATGTGTTAAAAGTTGGATTTTTTTCTGGAATGTCCCTCAATTTTGCTAAGCTACCTCACTGTACACTTAGCTAGCTCAAACAAGCTGAATATGACTCAGTGTGAAGTTTTATTGACCTCTGGTGACCCCAATATGGCTCAGAATTGAAAGCCGATAGCAGATTTATGTTGAGCATGCCAAAGTACATCTATATGCCAAATTACATGAAAAGTAGAGCAAATTTAACTGAAAACTAAAAAAAATTGGTGCTTTTGTCCGGCATGTCCTCATCATGTTGTTAAGCTGCCTCACTATCGTATTTGCTCTTATTTTACAACCCGTTATAGTTGACGACGCGCCGGAAGCTATGTAGATGAAGGATCACCAAAATGTAATGTGGCTCTGTGGCGCTCTGTGACATTCAATTAGGTGTAGCTTGCAACCAAACGCATTTATCGACTGAACAATTTCTTAAACTGTCACGTACGCCAAGGTCACTTGGACATGGAAAAAGTAAATCGTTCAGTCAGCCATTGATTTTTCATACCTCCTTATTTATACACTGCTAAAATGTGTAATTTCAGCTTTAACGCATATGAGCTTGAATGCCATATATAAATAATATATAAGCATTATCATAGTGTACCAATTTCCACGAACATCGGGTTGGTGATAACCAATATTAAAGAATAAATGCATTGCCCGCTGACCTAGTCAGTCACTTATTTGGGCCTTCTTTCAAAAAAGGTTGCCTGGTCCTTGTGACGCGGAAACAAAATTCATATTGGTGGGCTATAACGGACTTCCAGCACCATTGAACAATTTTCGCCGCCGTATATCTTCCCTCACCTTGTGCTGGCTCGGCTCGGTTGACTCCACTATGACATCGGAAGACGGGGGGAGGGGGGGCGGGTGCCATTGATACCCGCCACAAAAGCAAACATTCACGCTCACATTTAATGGGGAGGCGGAACCATGTCTGCCCCCACAGAAATTCCAGGGGGGAAGCTGCCCCCTTTGCCCCCCTGTTCCCGCATCTATGCCTGCCCCTGACGTAAACCAATAAGCATTTTGGGGATTGCATTTTGGACACATCAGCTGGAGTCTCAGTTGCTGTCGCTATAATTACTTCTGAAGGTACATGTAGAGGCGGGGTGCTGTTGGGGATTTTCCGCGATGTCGGCGGAGCTAGAGTGCTGTTGAAGATTTTAACCCGGATCAACAGGGGTGCTGTTACAGATTTGTACCGGTGTCGACAGAACTCCTCGCAAATTTTTAGTTTACTGCATGAGCACCAAATGATGGCGACTATGTGAATGATGGAGAGTTGACGTGTATGTTGTCGTAGTGTTTTATTAAGATGATAATGTTTGCATCATAGGAGTCAACTGGCTACTAAAACCATTTCTCACTTCAAAACATCCGAGTTCATTTAAATAGTAGTTGCTAATTCTTCCACACACACACACACTGGAGGCGCAGTGTAAGTACCATTATACAGAATGGTGTACAGGTAGATATAAGTGTAATTAGAGGGATGACGTAAACCAATATATACACATATTATGGTTGTAATTTTATACGTACAGTTCACACTCTATATCCATTACACCAACACTGTTGCCTTTGTCCACAATCTATACCAGTAGAACCGAATTGACTACATGTACACACAAATGATGTTAAATTTGACGTCAAATTGTTGACCGAGAGAATCAACATTACTTGAATTATTACTACTGTAATATACTGTCTATATACGATACACTGCAGTGACATCTCTCTAGTTCTTGCTCCCTCTCTCGCTCCCTCTCCCCAGATTCTGTCTATAGCTTTTAAGTAAATTCCAGAATAAAGAAAGAACTACTGGGATCAGCAGGTTCATTGCAAAATCTGCTCTTCTTACCTTACTCTTCAAAGTTACAAGAATTACCCCAATAGGTTCATTGCAGAATCTGTTCATCTTGTCAACGGTTTCCTTCAGTTAGAAAGAGAACTACCCTGTATTTCAGTAGATTCCATGCAGAATCTGCTCTTCTTGCCAGCAGTCTACATTTCATTTATTTGAATTGTGTTCCATGGTATAACGTTACAAATGGTCTTCAATAGTAGATCTACCTTACAAGTTTTGAAGTGGTAATGTATGGTTAGTAAAATATGTAGCTAATCGCCTATCCACAGCAATATCATATAGAGTTCTGAGTGAGCGGCTGGTAATGCCATCACTTTGCTCGTACAAATTCAGCCAGCATGAGGATGCCAATTGATGCCAGTGCAAACAATCCAGCAGGTGTCGACTTCAAGAAATCTGCGAAGTGATCTAGAAACACACAATACCAGGTATTAGAACTGAGAAACTGCTGTTATGATACACAATGTATTGTACCAAAATTAAAGTAAACCATAGTGTACAGACATCACAATTATGAGAAGACTAATCTACTAAACAGGTTACAACCTTACATATTAATTTAATAATAACAGTTCGTTGTGAGAATAAAATATTTAGGTATGAATAACTGTTCTGGAGAGGAATCTTGACTAAGGTCAGTGCATAAAATTGCTGATGTACCTTCAACTTCCGGCTGTTCACAGGACCAACTGTTGGCTTTCTGTACTGCCACTTTCCACCAGTGGAATTTCCGGTCCCGTTCTGAAACACAGCATGGACCTGCTTCGTGCATCTCATATATTACAATCTCCTTATAATCTTATTCATCATAGCTGTAATTTTTAAATCAAACTGTTTTTAAATAGCACAGACACTACAATTAAGTTTGGGTTATCTCACTGACATAAGTTTTTTATAAGTATAAAGAATGTCACTAATTTATCAACTTCATCCTGCAGTGTCTGCATTCATTCTGCTGTAAGTACTCCTAAATGATAGTTTGGCAACTATTTGGCACAACAAATCCACATTGAGGATTTTCTGTTTGTTGGTTGGTATAGTTAAAGTGAGGTTCAAGCTGAGCTGATGGCGAATGTAGATAGAGTAGAAGAGTCATTTTGTTGCCTGCCTGGATGGAAATGTAAAAGTTGGGGGTAGGCCTGGTTAAATCACAACAGAGAGTGACCAAGTGGGTGAGATGTGGAGCTTGATGTGCCAACTGACAATACAATAAAAAGCTTTCCTACATTCAATGTTAAAAGAAACTCACCACTTTTATTTTACACACATGGCCGTCGTTACAAAATCATTGATTGGTTTTTAACATGAATTAGTTAGTGCTGGTTCCCTGGCAACTAATTAATCAGTCATGTGTGACTACGACATGCTTGAGTTGGTCTGTTGATGGTTAGGTGGTAACCAACTAATTTTGGTAATAGTTAAAGCAGTGATTTCTTTTGATGCAGGGTATATAGGTGGTGTTCCAAAATAAATATATATTCATTGAACGTTTACTAAATTGATTGACAAGGCTCTCACAGGGAACCATTCCACTAACATGCATACCACAGTCTTTCATTGATGGGTGATACTTCTCTGTGGTGATTGGTGTGAGTTCATCTAAATCCCAGACGCCAATGCCTTCAGCTGAACCAGCAGCCATTGCAGCCCCCAGAGCGGTCATCTCAGGCATGGACGGGCACACTGCAACACAGCTTTATGTATCTATAATGCAACTAGCAAATACATGTATTACTATGTGTGCATGGGTATATGTATGTGTAGTGTAGCTGGCTCTCCCGTCACTGTATCCTCCACTGTGGCCTGTGTTGTTTCCATCAATCCCACTTCAGACACCATTTAACAAAATTGGTTCATAATAATTGACACAATCCGTATGTAAGCCACACTACCCGGAGTGATGCAACAGACGTTTTCGATACATTACACCCAGCCACAATACATCAGTAGTACAATATTAATTAATTAATTATTATTATCTATATCATTAAACAGAATATGTTGCTAAAATTAAAGAGCATTTTCAAATTGCAAAAAAGCCACAGGCTTATCACCCAGGACATATCGTAAAAAGTGTCCCAGTAGCGTGTCCTGATGTTGACATTTTTCAGTATACAAGATTACAATTAAGGAGCAAAATTGATTTTAAAGAGCTTGATTTTAAAATTGGTCTTACGTCTTGATAAGAATGTTAGTGGAACAGTCCTCTGATGAGAGCCTTACCAACGGTCAACCCACACAGGTCAGCCAACATTTGCATGAGTAGTTTGTTTCTTGTCATTCCACCATCCACCAACAGTGTTGATAAACAAATGTCACAATCATTTTCCAATGCTTCCAGCAACTGCTCAAAGAAAAACATGATCATTCTTATAAAGCAAGCTTCATGTTAATGTGATATTCGCGATAATCAATGGGACACTAACTTACTGTTAAATGTATTTACTTTAAGACCATATTAGAAATTAGTGTCATGCTTATATTTTTTATTTTGTAGTCACATTTCGGTGAACTCAAACTATGCCTGACACACCATGCATGCTGCATTTTCTAACTGTCAGTTTCATACAATCAGTGGGTACAGCAGCATTTCATGATTTTCTAATTTTACACATTTCTAAAATACAAACATAAATTGATGTATGTGTGAATTAACTCCATATGCAACAATTTAATAATTATCTATCATTATTTTGTATTAAAAAACAATGTCAGTTCATTTAGTTAGTGCTTCAAGCAAAATGAAACAGTTCACACCATCATCACAATAGTTTGTGTAAGAGCATTAGCGAGAGAAAAGTATTACAACAAACATCTCTGGTTTGGAAGCAGACGGCCTCGAGTGCAGCACGGGCAATGTGAGCCTTGGTAGTGAACGCTGACAGACCGCAGATGATACTGGAACAGGCAGACATGATACTGCAAGAAAGCAGAGACGTAGAATTCACACAAGAACCTAGGAGAAACATAACAAATGATACTGCAACACTGTAGACAGGTAGAATTAATGCAAGAATTTAGGCGAAGCATGACAGATGATACTGCAAAAGTGTAGACAGGTAGAATTAATGCAAGAACCAGGGTAGACAAGTAGAATCATCACAAGAACCTAGTAGGCTCACAACAGATGATACTGCAAGATGGTAGACAGGTAGAATTAACACAACAAGAGTTGTTATTAACAGAACAACCACTATGACAGATGGCACTACAAGAGTGACGTGGCTGTCAATGACAGCACAACCACTACGACAGATGGAACTACAGGAGTGACATGGCTGTCAATGACAGCACAACCACTATGACAGATGACACTACAAGAGTGACGTGGCTGTCAATGACAGAACCACTACGACAGATGACACTGCAAGAGTGACATGGCTGTCAATGACAGAACAACCACTACGACAGATGACACTACAAGAGTGACGTGGCTGTCAATGACAGAACAACCACTACGACAGATGACACTACAAGATTGACATGGCTGTCAATAACAGAACAACCACTATGATAGATGACACTACAAGAGTGACGTGGCTGTCAATGACAGAACAACCACTATGACAGATGGCACTACAAGAGTAACATGGCTGTCAATGACAGCACAACCACTATGACAGATGACACTACAAGAGTGATGTGGCTGTCAATGACAGAACAACCACTACGACAGATGACACTACAAGAGTGACGTGGCTGTCAATGACAGAACAACCACTATGACAGATGACACTACAAGAGTGACGTGGGTGTCAATTACAGAACAACCACTATGACAGATGACACTACAAGAGTGACGTGGCTGTCATTGACAGCACAACCACTACGACAGATGACATTATAAGAGTGACGTGGCTGCCAATGACAGAACAACCTCTACAACAGATGACACTACAAGAGTGAAAAGGCTGTCAATGACAGAACTACTATGACAGATGACACTACAAGAGTGACGTGGCTGTCAATGATAGAACAACCACTATGACAGATGGCACTACAAGAGTGACGTTGTTGTCATTGACAGCACAACCACTATGACTGATGACACAAGAGTGACAGAACTCTCATTAACAGAACAACCACTACGACAGATGACACTACAAGAGTGACGTGGCTGTCATTGACAACACAACCACTACGACAGATGACACTACAAGAGTGACGTGGTTGTCAATGACAGAACAACCACTACGACAGATGACACTACAAGAGTGACGTGGCTGTCATTGACAGCACAACCACTATGACAGATGACGCAAAAGTGACAGAACTCTCATTAACAGAACAACCACCACGACAGATGACACTACAAGTGACGTGGCTGTCATTGACAGCACAACCACTATGACAGATGACACTACAAGAGTGACGTGGCTGTCAATGACAGAACAACCACTATGACAGACGACACTACAAGAGTGATGTGGCTGTCAATGACAGAACAACCACTATGACAGACGACACTACAAGAGTGATGTGGCTGTCAATGACAGAACAACCACTGACAGATGACACTACAAGAGTGACGTGGCTGTCAATGACAGAACCACTATGACAGATGACACTACAAGAGTGACATGGCTGTCAATGATAGAACAACCACTATGACAGATGGCACTACAAGAGTGACGTTGTTGTCATTGACAGCACAACCATTACGACAGATGACACAAGAGTGACAGAACTCTCATTGACAGAACAACAGGTCAACCATTCTGTCTTACAAAAGCATATAAATGGAAGTTAGTGACAGAACAAAGTCCACAGCGGGTAATTTTCAATACTGTAACAATACATAAATTCATATTAAATTATGATTTTATATTAAAGCTTTGCATGAGACTGAGAGTAGAAAAGAATAGATTTTAGAAAAAAAATTGGTGTGGCTAGTAGTTAGTAAATTGGCATTTCCGAAGAGTAGTCATTATTTCATTTCCAGAGTAGTGTTAATTGTTTTCTTTCAAAGAACTTCCCCAAATATATATTTAGTAATGTGCCCCTGACCTACCCTCGTGCCTCTGGAAGCCAATAAGGACAGGATAGACCTGAGAATGCAGGCACAAAGTAACAGCCATGTGTGTCTTTCACACTTTCAGCAAGTGTCTCTGAAACATGTTAACGAACCAAATTGTTCTTAAGTCTATTCAAAACACATGCCCAACAACATTGGCAGATTTACAGGTCTGCTTAACTAGAACACATGCGCGACAACATTGGCATATTTACAGGTCTGATTAACAAAAACACAGGTTTCACTGGGGCAGATAGTGGAAGCTGTTTGATCTCAGAGGTGCATGTTTTTAATAGTTATACCTGAAATTTGTCTGCCAATCAAAAAGGAACCAATAAACCATTTAGATGACTTTAAAATCTGTATTTTCATAATTATATTGAAGCATAAACAACACCACTCTGTGAGAGTGTATGACAACGTTTTATATCGTTGCTATTTGATCACCACGAATTAGGCACGGTGCTGTTATGGAGCAAACTTCATATCAAACTCGCAATTAATTGTGCTTATGTCATACCAACATCAGAAACATCCTTGAGAATGCCCAGATTATGCTGGAGCCATTGGATGGCGCCACCTGCGACAGCAACAGAGCCCTACAGTTATAAGATCATCACACGTTACTGTTTATTCACAACAGAGCCCTACAGTTATATGATCAGCCCTACGGTTATAAGATCAACACAAGTTACTGCTTATTCACAAAAGAAACCTACAGTTATAAGATCAATGCATGTTACTGCTTATATATATTCACAACAGAGCCTTACAGTTATAAGGTCAATACATTTTTCTGCTTATTCAGAACAGAGCCCTACAGTTATATGATCAACACATGTCACTGCTTTTTTCACAACAGAGCCCTACATTATAAAATCAACGTTGGTTTCTGTTTATTCACAACAGATCCCTTCTGTTATAAGATCAAATCACGTTACTGCTTATTCACAACAGATCCTTACTGTTATATGATCAACAAATGTTACTGCTTATTCACAAAAGAGCCCTACTGTTATATGATCAACAAATGTTACTGCTTATTCACAACAGAGCCCTGCAGTTATAACATCAACACATGTCACTGCTTATTCACAACAGAGCCCTACTGTTATATGATCAACAAATGTTACTGCTTATTCACAACAGAGCCCTACAGTTATAAAATCAACACATGTCACTGCTTATTCACAACAGATCCCTACAGTTATAAGATCAATGCATGTTACTGCTTATATATATTCACAACAGAGCCTTACAGTTATAAGATCAATACATTTTTCTGCTTATTCAGAACAGAGCCCTACAGTTATATGATCAGCACATGTCACTGCTTTTTTCACAACAGAGCCCTACATTATAAAATCAACGTTGGTTACTGTTTATTCACAACAGATCCCTTTTGTTATAAGATCAAATCACGTTACTGCTTATTCACAACAGATCCTTACTGTTATATGATCAACAAATGTTACTGCTTATTCACAACAGAGCCCTACTGTTATATGATCAACAAATGTTACTGCTTATTCACAACAGAGCCCTGCAGTTATAACATCAACACATGTCACTGCTTATTCACAACAGAGCCCTACTGTTATATGATCAACAAATGTTACTGCTTATTCACAACAGAGCCCTACAGTTATAAAATCAACACATGTCACTGCTTATTCACAACAGATCCCTACAGTTATAAGATCAATGCATGTTACTGCTTATATATATTCACAACAGAGCCTTACAGTTATAAGATCAATACATTTTTCTGCTTATTCAGAACAGAGCCCTACAGTTATATGATCAACACGTCACTGCTTTTTTCACAACAGAGCCCTACATTATAAAATCAACTTTGGTTACTGTTTATTCACAACAGACCCCTTCTGTTATAAGATCAAATCACGTTACTGCTTATTCACAACAGATCCTTACTGTTATAATTATGATCAACAAATGTTACTGCTTATTCACAACAGAGCCCTGCAGTTATAACATCAACACATGTCACTGCTTTTTCACAACAGAGCCCTACTGTTATATGATCAACAAATGTTACTGCTTATTCACAACAGAGCCCTGCAGTTATAACATCAACACATGTCACTGCTTATTCACAACAGAGCCCTACTGTTATATGGTCAACAAATGTTACTGCTTATTCACAACAGAGCCCCTACAGTTATAACATCAACACATGTCACTGCTTATTCACAACAGAGCCCCTACAGTTATAAGATCAACACATATTACTGCTTACTACAGAACCCTACAGATTATCTAATATTCCTATTAATATCCATATTCTTAGCAAACCTACGTACGGTAGAACCTCACTATTACGGTCACCCTGGGACTGGGCGAAAGTGACCTGAATAGCAAGGTGATCTTAACTGCAAGGTGGCTGTTTTATCGAGGTGACCGTAAAGCAAGGTTTGACTGTACATTTTAATTTAAAGTTAATCTACGTTACTTGGGGATCAAAAAGCACCTCATACCTTCATGGAAATATAGACATAGAACTGTATGTGCATTATTCAATATTATAAAAACTTGCTCTACAATAAAAATGTCTTTCATGCATACATACAAGAAGAAATAATTGTGAGAGACATGTCAGACAATTCACCTCAAGTGCATAGTAAGCCGGTTCTGACGATCCTAGTTTGAAAGCCACTGTTGTCAGAAGACCATGGTCTGATCGCAATGCCTGAAATGATTGATCAATTATCACACAAAACAGTAGAAAATAGTTTTAAATATTGCAAGTTATTGATAGTCTTGAGAATTTGTATATATTGTATATTTGAACGCACATTTCATACTTTTTTATTAACCAACTATTTTTTTATTCCATAATGTGTGTCTATTACTTTATATTTGTTACTTGTATTTTATGTATACATGACCTTTTATCTGAAATAAACATAATTATAGTTATTATTATGGAAAGATTACAGTATGACAAAGACTGACACTTACTTCTGTACCAGTATTTGTTAGGAAAAAGCATCCAGTGCCATATCTGCAATGATACGTAACATATAAGGCAGTTCGAACTTCACACCGAGATGGGGAAACTCACAATAAGATTTTTGAAGCTGTAAGATTTTAGGATGCCACAAATATTAGTGCACAGTTCATACCACTTTGAAATAAAACTATAAATTTAAAAGCTTTGTTCAGGATAAAAAGCATAAAGTGGGTTTCTTCAGTAAAAACATTTGTTTTTGAAAGACATAGATGACTTCCAAAAGATAGATACTGTACGTATTAATTACGGGGACAACAAAATATATGATTTGCCTACTACTTAAAGTACGATGTAAGAAAAGATGACCTACGTGCTTTTAGCCTGACCTCTAGTGAAGCAAGCCTGGCCCAGGAGAGCAGCCTGCTGGTTGCCTACAATCTACAAACACAAGACAGCAGTCAAACACAGCTAGCCGTGTACAGTTCATGGTGCCATCTATAAAAAAACATCATTCAGACAAACACATAACCAAACAAAACACAACTATTATGTTATATATGTTATTGCGTAAGCATATAGGCTTGAGGGCAAGATCAAAATTAATAATTGTATGGCCTATATAACATGGAAAAATGAAAACATGACAACTTTCTGTTCCCTCATTAAAATTGCTTCTTGTTCTCTTGTTTTCTATATTTCGTAAGTTCAAAAATTTAGTTCCAGCAAAAGTTTTATATGCCTTCAATATCTAAAAAAATTCTATCTGATCTCCTCTTAATTATTGCTGGTGTCTCTCTTTTTATAACCAAGGTCTCTGGACTAATTCTACTTGCCTTTCACTGCATTTTGTCTAACGTATCAGTGTTTTTCTTCCACACTTCGATTTTTGTAAACGGTATTCCAAATGAGGCCAAACTATTGCTTTAAAATGCAGTATGAATTACATTTTCCCCCATATGTTATATTTCTCCTAATTATGAGGGGTAATACTGAACTAGTTCTATCAGGTTATGTCATGTTTAGAAAGGACAGACAAGAGAGAACGGGAGGTGGGGTCATTCTGTAAATTAAAGAATCTATACAGGCATGTGAAGTACGACTGAAAAGTGAAGCAGATTACGAAGAAGCTATTTTGTGCAACAGTTACCAGAAAATCAACATTAACAATAGGATTAGTTTATCATAGTCCTAACATACGACAAGAGAAAGATGTAAAACTGCACAATGCTATAAAGGAGATGAGTAAAGGGGAATGTGTTATAATGGGTGATTTTAATCACAGACATATCCAGTGGAAATCACTAGAATGCTGGAGGTGATGACCAACAGTTTCTGCTTGTAATACAGGACTGTTTTCTTTCTCAACATGTTTTGGAACCAACCAGAGGTGGGAATGTGTAAGATTGAGTGTTCTCTTCTCAGAATGAATTAGTTGATAATATGAAAGTATATGAACCTTTGGGATCTAGTGCTCATAACCAGATCCATTTTAATATAAAAGTACAATCGGGGAATAATGGTAAAAAGCAACAGAGGAGAAACTTCAACAAAGGCAATTATAAACAGATGAGAAAATAGTTAGCCGACAGACTGGACTACCTTAATGAAGAACGAAACAGCAACAGAATGTTGGACCATTTTGAAAGTTGAAAATTTAGGGCATTATTGAAAGATTTGTTCCCCTGAAAAGGCAAGGGAAACAATCCAGGAAAAAACACCTTTCAAAGGAGGCTATATGTACGATTGCTTACAAACAAATTATGTGGAGAGTTTATAGAGACACTGGAAATATAGAAGACTACAACAACTACAAAGAGTTCCTTAACATAGCTACATCTGAAATTATAAAATCTAAACGAACTTTTGAGCAAAAATTGGCGAATGATATAAAAAATGACAGCAAGAGTTTCTATACTTAGGTCCGACGTAAAGTGGGACCACTTAAAAACAGGGCAGGAATTGTAATATCTGATGGGATTCAGATGGCAAAAGCCCTCAATTAATATTTCAGTTCAGTGTTTACCACAGAAGATATCAGTTCACTGCCAGCACCAGTTTCTAAATTTGAGGGGGATGAATCAGGTCATTAAGGGCAGTTGTTTTTACTCCTGAAATTATATCAAAGAAAATTAAGATGATAAGAGAAAACAAATTACCACGAGTTGATGCGATACCACTGAAACTGCTCAAGGAAATTGTAGAGCAAATCAGTACACTACTTGCTATATTCTTTAGCTTGTCACATAAAGAGGGATGGAAAAAAGCAACCATTATGCCATTATTTAAAAAGGGATCGAGGAGCAAGGCAGAGAATTACAGACCAGTTAGCTTAACATCAGTTTTATGCAAATTACTAGAAATGTATATAAGAGACGACTTGGTGGAATTCCTTGTCAAACACGAATTAATTAATGAATATGAATCACAACATGGGTTCTTAAAGGCTAGGTCTTGTCTAACCAATCTCTTGTTTTATGGCAGAAATTACAAAGTGGGTAGACGATGGGTCACCAGTAGATGTTGTCTACTTAGATTTTCAGAAAGCATTTGATAAAGTGCCACATCAAAGATTGCTGCTTAAACTTAAAGCCCATGGTATAGGGGATGGTGTGATCAGTTGGATACAAAGATGGTTGACAGACAGAAGACAGAGAGTAATAGCAGAGGGGGAAATTTCAAACTGGAAACCAGTTTTGAGTGGAGTGCCACATAGGTCGGTTGTGGGACCTATATTATTCTTGATATATATAACTGATTTGGATGATTATATTTCAAGCAAAGTACTGAACTTCACAAATGATACAAGTGTTCTGAAGAGTTAAAACAAGTGCAGATAAACGCACTTTACAGGATGTTATTAAATTTTGGGAAATGAAAATGCATTCACATAGGACATGGAAATGTGGACAAGGAATACATAATGGAAGATACCATATTAGATCAACCAGTAAAGGAAAGGATTTATGAGTGACAGTTTGTGCTGACATGAAAGTTTCAGAGCAATGTGGAATTGCTGCTTCAAAGGGTAACCAAATACTAGGGATAATTAGAAGAAATATAATATAAAAGACAAACAGCTGATTGTACCACTATACAAAGCAATAGTTAGTCCTCATTTGGAATGTTGCATAAACGCATGGATGCCATGCCATAAGAAGGGCATAGATAAGCTAGAAAGAGTACAACAAAGAGCAACTAAGCTGATTCTTGAACTGAAAGATCTTAGTTATGAAAGATACCTATTAGAATGCGGGTTGACAACATTAGAGACTAGGAGACTAAGAGGAGACCAAATAGAAGTTTTCAAAATATTGCATGGTTATGAAGATATTGATATAAATATTTTCTTCAAACTTAAAGGGGAAATGAAATGATTGAACAACCACAGCCCAAACATAAGAACATACCATTTACAGTACAAGTCACCATGATTTGACAAGTACAGCGTCACGGTATATTTTAAATAATTTTTCAAACGTAGCTACTATCGGCACAGAGCGCCGCCATCATGCTCCAGGGGCGTGTGGTTGTACATCCGGTTTGATTGGCGAGATGTCTCCCAAAGCTGTATACAGCAATTCGATAGGCGACGCAGTATAGCTCTCAGAAAAACCGACGAAACGCATACAAACACATAAAAACAGAACAATTTATAGCACTGCGTGGCTACTGGATATACTATAAATGTTAGTAAGCAACTTTTCACATACTTCCACAGAAGGGTTCCAACAGAAAAAAAACAAGTTATAGATGATGAATTTGACGTGTTCGCCAGCGGCAAGATTGGCAAAAGTCTGCGGTTGTCACTTTAGAACGCCGATTGCAAGCCTAAATACGAAAGTGACGAGCATAAAAAGACATTGGACGTCAAAACATAATTCTTGGTTAAAGCCACAGGTCCATCTCCAGTCGATTTGTTTACATATAACTATGCACCGATGAAGTAAAATTAAGCGAAATCGACCTGGAAGCTCGACATCATTGCCTTATTTGGAGGGTGAAGCGGCGAGTTCCGTTAGGTATCATTACGACTACTATATAGTCCCACAGTTCTATTTCAAAGTCTGCATATATCCAAATATGACGTATGCGAAATTGAAATGTAATAAGAAATATGAATGTAATAAAGTACAAATACGTGTGAATACTATGATATAATTGGGAATAATGAGTGCTTGTAATCCGCCGATTTAGTTTACAGCAATTTGTGCCGGCGTGTTGCTACGTCGGAATACCGCAACGTCTACATCTACGAGTCTATGTTATCGACTTAGTTGCTGGTCGGGAAATAAGGAAAAAATAACCTTCTAAAATAATTACAAAAATAAATATTAGCTACCGTAGCCAGTATAACGTTTTGCGAAATAATGTCGTCAAATATTAGTCAACATTACCGTAAATTCTGTATTTGTAGCCGCGGCTTTAATTGCAATAGTGTGTAGTCGAAATGATAACAATGACGGCAAAGTTGGGGTGCGGCTTTAAATATAGTAATTTGCCGAAAAAATTGTGAAAATTGGCTCACTGCCACTGGGTTGTCAGTAGTAACGGTAGAATCCGGACCCACCTCGATTTCGCCGTTATAACTTGAGTTTTGCCTAACTTTGATACCTCAGTGCGTTAGTTCCATTATTCAACGTTATCCAAGGCACATTTGTGAATATTGCGTGTTAGCGCACTTTTGAGGCATAAATAGCGCCCCGGTTTGCATCAACATATGCCGATATATCGCTCGTTTTTTTACGAGCGCGATGCGGTAACGCACGACCGCAGCGGTGCAGACTAGCGCAAACCGGGTCACTATTTGGGCTTCAAAAGTGTGCTAAGACACAATATTTTTTTAATATAAATATGCCTGGGATGATGTTGAATGATGGAACTAACGCTCTGATGTATCAAAGTTAGGCAAAACTCAAGTTATAACAGCGAAATCAAGGTGGGTCCGGATTCTACCGAAGTGCTGTAACGTTTATAATAAGTAAAAAACTTACCAAAAAAACGAAGTCGGATATATCAATAAAACATTGTATTACAACGGCCACTGGTACAAAAATAATTACATAACACATAAAAACCTGTGTCCATAAAGTGTTCAGAAACAAAGATCAAAACATGTGAAAACATTAAAATCCATCGTCATCGAAATCAGTTTCATCGTCACCGTTGAAGAATGCCATGCCGTTCCGGCGGTTTCATTCCATGTATCCGTGCCACGTGCACTGGGCAAACATCTTCAAATATGATGGCGTCATCCATCTCACAACTAAAATCCTCCAAAGTCACTGTCACTGTCGCTATCAAAGAACGCTGCCTGGAACGGCATGGCGGCGTCGTCTCGCGTATCAGTGTCTGGGCCGTCAGCGTCGCGGATCGTGGCCGCGCACAAACATCTTTGACATTTTGAATATGATGGCATCCGCCGTTCTTAGCAACTGCCCCACACTAGCAGACATCCACTGTAACAACTGTCTGCTTTGTTCAGAGGCTTGCTCGTGGTATCAGGTGTTGATGTTTTAAGCCAAGTTCCAAGCACAACGTTCGCACCTTAGCTTTGCTGAAGCCAGGCTTCACCTGATTGTCAACACAACACCATTACAAGTGCCCCTTTGCACTGGAGTAAATTTCACTTCCCCTGATACAAGATACAGTGTTATTATCCCACGTGCCTGGGTCAACTGTCTGGAACTGGAAGAACTAGGCCAAACCACAAGATCACATCCGTTCTCACGGCGGCGCAGCGACGACAATTATTACATTGTAATTACTAGCTGTCAATCAAACACCTTTGAAGTCAACACAGCTGGTACAACTACACTGAACCAGCTCTAGTCTTTTCAATGCATTTATAACATCGAGTTTATACATGATTCTACATAAAATGGCATACAAATAAAACTTCTCAAAATATTTTAATAATTCTAGCTTTACCGTATAGCTTAAATGCATGGCTACATTTTGTTCACTGGATGTATGGACATTCAACCACTCAGTTATTTTCTGGTAGCATGGTGAAATTTGTTTATTTTTGTTTTCCATTTTGACAACATCCACGTATAGTAATATTCCAACGATAATATAAAATGTGATGTAGTTATTATCAACACATTACAATTAAGTCTTTTACCAATAAAATTATACCTTATTCATTCATTTATGATAATTAATAGCAAAGTTATGACTTTCTTTATGGAACCTCTTATTTTTTTCTAATTGTGTGCGCTACGGAAGTATATCACACGCAGGGCTAAAATGGTCATGGCTCAAAGTCCAGGTGCGGCTTTAAATAAGGTTTTTGCCTGTGACAAACTGCGCAGAGGAAAGTCAGGGGTTAGGTCAAAAGTCGGGGTGCGGCTTTAATTAGGGGTGCGGCTACAAATACAGAATTTACTGAATACCGCACCGTCTATGAGTCTATGTTATCGACTTAGTTGCTGGTGGGGGAAATAACCTTCAAAATAATTACAAAAATAAATGCCAGCTACCGTAGCCTGTATAACGTTTTGCGAAATAATGTCGTGATATATTAGTCAACATTAGTCACAGTCCGGACCAAGCCCTGTCAATCATGTATTGTAGGCATTGCCATTGGAATTATTAAATAAGTGACATTACAAGTATTTAAATCCTTAAAATATTTGTTTACGATACAGTCAATAGCATACAACATAACACTATAGTCATATCTGATATAATTAGTTATTGGCATAGTAAGTAGGTTCACATCAGTCAAGTAAAGTTAATCACCATGTAGGCCTAATACTAATTTATGTATCTCAAATATTGGCTTGTAACAATGGACCCCGAATTGATGCTCCAGCTTTGAGGCGACAGTTTAGCAAGCATGCTATCATACCAAGTTTTTTTTCTGATATAGATTGCATGACTGCAAACACTAATGTATGCTTTTAATAACAAGGACATTGTATTTAATTTATTGACTTTTGAATGTAAGCCTAACAAGGAAAAAAGGAAATAACGTCACAAGAAAAAGCCACAAAGATTAATAAATATATATTTTGTATTTACAAAGTTCAAATGTTAAACACATTTGAGTGCACATGCATTTTAATCATGAAAATTAAAGATAGCACACATATATCCTCTAAAAAGTATACGTTGAAAAAGTCACTTGTAAATCGCAGTATCCAAACAACCATAGGACCTAATACTGAGCACAAGCTTCGAAGGATCCAGCGAAGGATTCAGCACGCGAGATGACATTGTCCCTCATGGTAATACAAATGTCACTTGTAGTGCTGCCACGCCATCGACTTGTAGTGTCAAAACATAAAGGAAGCCGGTGGTCATGTCGCCAGTGCGACACTTTGTCGATGCAGTAGTTAATACAGACAATAGTGTTTTCCATTGAACATTCATCATGACCATGGGTATGCAAAGTTGCCATCGCAGTCCAGCACGCTTTCTCTGACTGACCCTGACCATGGCAGTTCTGTCACTGTAGACGACCCTTCGGATGTCCCAGTCTCACTATCGCCATCTTCAGACGATTCTGTCTGCAACAATGAGAAGAGAAACATTGAAACGAGTGATGCAGAATATGTTGTAGCAGGTGACAGCGATATCACTAATGATGACTCAAGCGGTTCTTACACTAATGGGAAAGAGAGAAAGTTTGCCATTTGTGAGAAAAACATAATTTTACTTTTCTGCACCAGCTAAAACACCAAACTGCAATAAACCACTTAGCCTAGCATCACAGTGACTGCATTTGCAGTGGTTGTGACCACAGAATGTGTTGATGGCCAATCATTCATGTGGCACTCGCAACCCAAGATTGATAACATTTATGAGAGTAACTT